>JAKSZT010042651.1:0-11632 GCA_026826555.1 Tolypeutes matacus | reverse complement strand
TCTGATTTATGGGAAATAAATTATAACAAAATTTTAATTATTTTATTACCCGTGATATAGTGGACATTTTAATCTTGACAGGTGAAATAAATATTTGTTTCATCGTGCAGTTTACTTTGAGGCATTCAATCTTTCTAAGTAAAATATGTCCTCTTTGTAAATTGCTCACACGTCCTTTGTCAAAAATTACCACACATAACAAGATCTCTTTGAAAACCATATTATTTCCTAATAGGGATCCTAAGAGCAAGAGAATCAAGGGCAGAGGAAGAAATCAAAACCTAATGAAAAAGTATTGCCATCTCAATGTAAAGCCTTCATTATCAAAGGTCACCAAACACCACATATACCGCAGATCAGGGCAATGGATAACCTTTCCGTGTAAAATGAAATCGAACTTCTGCATTGGATTCCAAAAGGGGTAGCAGTGGTGGAGCATGGTCCACCAAAATCCTGGTCATCTTGCCAATGCAGTCCCAGAAAAGTGGTCAGGATTCGTTTCCCTTTTACTGGCCAGTCTTGTCTTCTTTCTGCTCCTTCAAACCAGTTACCTTAGGTGGGTGAGGCCCAACCACTTTTGCAGACTAATTATTCAGACTTTAGGGGCATGGAGAATGCACTCTTTCAAAAAGAGAGCAGAAAGAGATAGGCACTGCTAAAAACAATAAAGAGGAGAACAACAGAATCATGGAGGACAAAATCCAAGCTGTGATTTCCTTGTGCCATGTGGTGTGCTGCTTTTTGAAAATTGGAACAGAAAGAAAACTCCATTCAGCAACTCAGGATTATGTGGTAAAAATTAAAATCCAAGAGACAGCACTGTAGACCCATCCTATACAACCAACTAGCCAGTTATATTGAAGTCAGCGGATGAAAGCGCATTTTAAACATACAGTGTAGTCAGTGACTGGTGAATAAAATGCCATAATATTTTCTCATATTTGGTCAGAAAGAATCCGACATGTGTGGAGTCATGCTGGGAATAGAAGTTTGGGAATACTGACCTACAGCATAAAAGTTTTTTTTTTTTTTTTTAACTTATAGATCCTGTTATAATTATACCTTAAAAAACAAGAATGTGTCCCATTGGAGGTGAAAATTAACTCAACATCAGCTTACAATTATGATATCCTCTCATAGAGCAATTTGGAGAATTTAAAATTGAAAAAAGCAATTTTAAGCCTTTGTTAAAGTATACATGTTTTAAAAAATGGTTAATTATATGTTTTGCTATAAAAATAAATCCTTACTTAGGCAGAAAGAATTTTTCCCCATACCCTGTCAGTGTTAATTTGAAAGGAACGAATTTATCCGGTTAAATAGAAAACTCTGTAAAAATAAACAACTTCAAATAGAAGAGTTACTGTGACAGGCATATTTTACGTTAACTTTTGGATGAGAGTTTCTTCCTAATAATTATTGGAATAATGTTTTACAACTCTAACTCGAATAAAAATAATGGGAGGACAAGAAATGCTTCTCACTGATGACTCCTTCTTTGAATAATCACAATTTTAAATCAATAATCCAGAGGACATCATTTTACATTACTTCACAATTCTGTACTGAATATTTACATCACTCAGGGTTTTGTTTCAAGGAAACATTCCTGATTTTCTGGACAAAATTCTGTCATTCCCGATGGCAGAGAGATTGTGATGCAGGTGTCCATATAGGAAAACCTGCTTTTTTGACATATTGTAATTTTTGAGAATGTATTGGAAATATTTTCAAAAAATTTTTTGCAAAGAAACAGATCGGCATATACAAAAATGAAACCATTGATCTACTGTACAAAGAAATTACAGCCTACAAAATTCTCCTATGGCTTATGAAGGACCATGCCAACACAGAGAAGGGAAAAGTGACGTGAATGGACCACAAGGTGAGAAAGAGTGACTCAACTGTTTAGAAGTTATCAGCGTAAGACCCAAGGACATAATCCATCCAGCAGAGGGCACCGTACTCCCTTCTATGCTTGGGAGATTACTCTCTTTGATAATGAAGCAACACTAAAGGAAGCTGACTTTAGGGAAATAGGTAATTCAAAAGCTTCTTATTTGTTTCCCCACACTCTCTTTCCCTTAATATATATTTTTATGGATGCATATCAATCATACATGAACATACAAAAGCTGATGCCGAGAGCCAAAATCTCAACCTTAGAAAATTAAGGGGCATGAAACTAACAGTGGTCCAGTACACACATCTCCAGGAGATTGTTGAATTGTTATTACATTTTGAAAAATTGGCCAATGCATCTTTAAAATATGACTAATGCCTATTATTCATGGCTCAACTAGGGTGTACAATTTCAGACATCCCCACGACTTTTAAATCAAATCTGTTTTATTAATACATATTAAACCACTATCTTACTTATCAAATGTGTACATTCCCTGGTGCGTCATATATCCACAGATGTGTGCATTCTTTTATTCAATCATTATTAAATGTTTTCAACAGCTCTTTAAGAATTAAAACAAATAATGATAATCCAGAAAATAAATAAAATATCATTCACCTCTCAATCCATTTCTTGACACTGCCATGCAACGGTGCTTTTCTCATCCTCCTTGAACAAATTTTTCCATTTATCTCTCAGTTTTTTTGTTAACTCATCGCATAGTGCATGATGTGGGCCAAGTGAACAATGCATGGCTGTGTTAAAGGTTTTGAAAGGATTTTAAGTTATGGACTGAAATGTGTATTAGATTGAAAGAGAATGTTGATTTGAAAAGTGATTTTAGGTAAAATTAGATTTAATATGATCAATCATGAAAAAGATTTAAGAAGTCACAGACAAATGTAAAGGAAAATAATCAGTCATATTTAGGGGAAATAAATAATAACAAAATTTTAAATATTCTATTCCCTAGGAAATAGTGGACCTTATAATCTCTAAGGGTGAAATAATTTTTCGTTTTATCAAGCAGTTTACTTTGAGGGATTGATTCTTACTTAATAAAAAATGTCCTCTTTGTGAAGTGCTCTCTTATACTTTGCCTAAGTTATCACACATAACAACATTACTTGGAAAACCATAAAATTTCCAACAAGAAATCCTAAGAGCAATGAAATCAAGGGCAGAGGAAAAATTTAGAATAGAATGAGAAAGGATTGCCTCCTCAGTGAAGATTCTTCATTATAAAAGATCACCAGACACCACGTATATCCCAGATCAGGGCAATGGTTAAACTTTCCATGTAAATTGAAATCGAAATTCTGCATTGAATTCCAAAATGCCTCACAAGGGTGGAGCATTTTATTTTATTTTATTATTTTTTTTTTTAAAGATTTTATTTATTTACTCATTTATCCCCCCCCTGCTGCTTGTGCTCGCCGGGTCAGCCAACTATGCCGTGCGGGCGGGCTTGCCTTCACCAGGAGGCCCCGGGAACCGAACCCGGGGCCTCCCATATGGTAAACGGGAGCCCTACTGATTGAGCCACAGCCGCTTCCCGAGGGTGGAGCATTTTAATACTAAAATCCTGGTCATCCTTCCAATGCAGTCCCATGACAAATGGCCAGGATTTGTTTCCCTGTTACTGGCCAGGCTTGTCTTCTTTCTGCTCCTCCAAACAGGGACCTTAGCTGGATGCGGCACAAAAACTTCTGCAGGATAATAATTTGGACCTTGGGGGCATGGAAAATGGGCTCTTTGGAAAAGACAGCAGCAGGATAGAAGGCATTCCTAAAAACAGAAAAGAGGTGAAAAATGGAACCCTGAACAATGACAACCATCTGTACAGTGTGCTACAGTAATGGTTGAAAATAAAAATAGAAAGAAACCTCCAATAGACCACACAGGAGTATGTAGAAAAATTAAAACTCAAGCGTCCTCAATAAAGACACTTCTGATAAAAACAATTATGCAGATATTTTGAAGTCAGGGTATGAAAGTGTATTTTAAACATAAAATACAGTCAGTGGCTGCTGGGAAAAAATGCAAAAATATTAACTCATGACCTTTCAGAAAGTTTAAAACACTTGTGGAGACATGCTAGGAATAGAGGTTTGACAATTCTGAACGACAGCATAAATGTTTTTTTTTTTTAATTTATAGATTCTATTATAAATATATATTAAGGAAAACAAGAATGTGATCAATTGGATGTGAAAATTAGAAATAAGTCAGAGAAGAATGACAGTGTTCTCTCATAGAGTAATTGGGAGTATTTAAAATAAAAAAAAATAAATTTAAGACTTCATTAAAACATACATTTTAAAAGAATGGTTAATTATATATTAGGCAATATAAATCAATCTTTACTTAGGCAAAATGAATTCTTCCCCTACGCTGTCAATGTTAATTGGAAAGGAAAGTCTTTATCCCTTTTAAATAGTAAATTATGTAAAAATAAAGGAACACAGATAGAAGAGTTTCTGTGAAATGCATATTTTACATAAAATTTTGGACTACATTTTCTTCCTATTATTTATTGGAATAATTTTAAACTACTCTAAATGGCAGAAAAATAATGGGAGCACAAGAAATGTTTCTCACTGATTCTCATTGTTGGAATAATCGCAATTTTGAATAGATAATTCAGAGGACCTCTTTTTACATGACTTCATGAGTGTTTATTGAATGTTTACAATGTCCTGGATTTTTTTCCAAGGATAACATTCCTGATTTTCAAGACATTATTGGGCTGTTGCTGATGGTGCAGAGATTGTGATGCAGGTGCCCATATACAAATAGCAGCTCTTTTGTCATATTGAAATTTTTGAGAATTATTGGGAAAAAAATCAAAATCATTCTTACCAAGAAACATATCCACATATACACAAATGAAACCAAGGAACCAGAGTAAAACCAGCTCCCAGCGTCCAAATTTCTCTTCTGGCTTATGAAGGACCTTTCCAACACCCAGAAATGCAAAAGGGACCTGTAAGGTCCCAAGGTGAGAAAGAGTGACTCGACTGTTTACAAGATATCATGTAGAAGAGGAATGGTTCATAAAAATCAATTTTCTAATTACTTCCTCTGCCCTTAATTCTATTGCTCTTAAGATCTCTATTTGGAAATAATATGGTTTTCCAATAGATTTTGTTATGTGTGTTAATTTAGGCAAAAGACCTGTAAGCACTTTACAAAGAAGACATTTTTTAATTAGAAAGAATGAATGGCTCAAAGTAAACTGCACGTTTAAACAAATATATTTTTCACCGGTCAAGAATCAAATGTCCACTCTATGCATGCCAGATTACAGACTCCATACTGAAGAAACACAAAAGGAAGTCAACTTTAGATAGAGGTAATTCCAAAGCTTCATATTTGTCTATCTCCACCTGATTTCCCTTCATGCATATTTTTAGTGATGCATGTCAATCATACATGAACATATATAAACCTGACGACTAGAGTAGAAATCTCATCATAAGAAAATAAAGGGGCATAACACCTAACAGTCACCCCATACACACATCTCCAGTGGAAACTTGAATTGTTATTCCCTTTTAAAATATTGGCAAGAACATCTTTAAAACATGACTAAGGTCTAGTATCCATGGCTTAACTGGGTGTACAGTTCCAGACATACTCACGATTATTTAAAAAAATCTGCTTTACTAATACATATTAAACCACTATCTTTCTTATCCAATGTGTACATTCCCTGGTCCTCCATATAATCACAGTGGTGTGCATTCTTCTCTTCAATCATTACTAAACGTTTTCAACAGCTCTTTAAGAATTATAATAAATAAACAGAATCCAGAACAGTAAATAAAATATTATTTATCTCTGAATCCATTTGTTGACACTGCCATGGAAAGGTGCATTTATCAGCATCCTTGAAAAACTTTTTGGTTTTCTCTCTCACTTATCTTAATAACTCATCCCATAGTGCATCATGTGGACAAAGTGAAAAATGCATTGCTTTTTTACAGGTATTGAAAAGACTATTTTAAAATGATGAATGGAAACATATATTAGATTGAAAGAGAATGTTGATTTGAAATGGGATTTTAGGTAATATTAGATTTAATATAATCAATCTTAGTAAAGATTTAAGGAGTCAATGGCACATGTAAAAGAAAATAATCAGTCTGATTTTAGGGAAATAAATTATTTAAAAAATTTAATTATTTTATTCCCCATGAAATTGTGGAAGGTATAATCTCAAGGGGTGAAATAAATTTTTGTTTCATCGTGCAGTTTGCATTGAGGCATTCATTCTTTCTGTGTAAAAAACGTCCCCTTTGTAAAGTTATCACACGTCTTTTGCCTAAATTACCAAACATAATATGATACCTTGGAAAACCATATTATTTCTAACTAGAGATACAGAGAGCAATGGAATCAAATGCAGAGGAAGAAATTAGAATAGAATGAGAAAATATTGCCATCTCAATGAAGAGCCTTCATTATCCAAGGCCACCAAACACCACATATATACTACATCAGGGCAAAGGGAAACCTTTGCATGTAAAATAAAATCGTACTTCAGTAATGGATTCCAAAAGGCTTCGCAGGGTGGGAGTGTGGCACACCAAATTCCTGGTCATCCTGCCAATGCAGTCCCAGGAAAAATGGCCAGGATTCATTTCCGGGTTACTGACCAGTCTTGTCTACTTTCTGCTCTTCCAAATCAGGGACCATAGCGTTTTGTGACACCAACACTTTTTCAGCCTAATTATTTGGACTTTGTGGGCAGAGAGAAAGGGATGTTTGGAGAAGACAGCATCAGGAGAGATGGCACTGCTAATAATAGAAAAGAGGAGAAAAATGGAATCCTGGAGGAAAGAATCCAAACTCAGATTTCCTTGTGCATTGTGGTATGGGGCTTCTTTGAAAATTGTGAAAGAAAGAAAACTCCCTAGCCACCTCAGGAGACTGGGGAAAAAATGAAATCACAAGAATCTTCAATACAGCACTGCCAATACCACCAAATAGCCAGATATGTTGAAAAAGTGAATGAAAGTGAATTTTACACCTAAAGTATGGTCAGTGGATTGTGGAAAAATGCCATAATATTTTCTCATGTCCTGTCATAAAGATTCCAACACATGTGGTGTCATACTGTGGGATTGAGGTTTGAGTATCCTGACTGACTGTGTATAAGTTTTTTGTTTTTTTTTTAATTTTTACATTCTGTTAGAAATATATATTAAGGAAAACAAGGTTGTGTCCAATTGGAGGTGAAAACTAGATATAAGTCTGATGAGAATGACGGTGTTGTCTCATAGATTAATTTGGGGTATTTAAAATTAAAAAAAAATAAATTTTAAGTCTTCGTTAAAACAAGCATTGTAAAGAATGGTTATTTATGAATTTTGGTATATAAATCGACCTGTACATAGGAAATAAGTATTTTTCCCCATACCCTATCAATGTTAATTGGAAAGGAAATACTTTAGCCCTTATAAAGAGTAAAATTTGTAAAATAATATGCTACAAATAGAGAGCTCCTGAGGAATGCATATTTTACCTTAATTTTTTGACTAGATTTTCTTCCTAGTAGTTATTGGAATAATATTACACTATTCTAAATGGCAGAAAAATAATGAGAGCACAAAAATGTTTTTCACTGATTATTCTTTTTGAATAACCACAATTTTAAATTGATAATTCAGATGACCTCTTTTTACATGACCTCAGGACTCGTTACTGAATGTTTAGCAGGCTCTGCATTTTTTTTCATGGTACCCAAAGCTGATTTTCTGGACATCATTGGGCTGTTGCCCTTGGAGCAGAGATTGTGACACAGGTGTATATAGAGAAATACCTGGTCTTTTGACATATTTTAATTTTTGATAAATGTATTGGAAGAAAAAATCAAAATCATTCTTACCAAGAAACAGATCTACCCATAAGAATTGAAACCAAGGAACTACAGTACAAGGATCTCCCAGCCTCCGAATGTCTCCTATGGCTTATGTAGGACCTTGCCAACATCCAGAAGTGGAAAAGGGACCTGTAAGGTCCACAACGTGAGAAAGAGTGCCTCAAATGTTTACAAGTTATCATGTGTAAGAAGAATGGTTCATAAAAGTTAAGGACCTATTGCATCACGCAGATGGTACTGCCCTCCTTTCTATGCAGGCCAGATTACAAACTTTGATAATGAAGAAACACAAAGGAAGACCACTTCAGAGAAATAGGTAATTCCAAGCTTCAAATTTGCTCTCCCCACTGTCTTTCATATTATATATATTTTTAGCGATGCATATCAATCGTTTCTGAATATACATAAACCTGACACCGAGAGCAGAAATCTCAACCTTAGAAAATATAGGGGCAAATCCCCTAACAATAGTCTCATACACATATCTCCAACAGAAACTTTAATTGTGATTCCTTTTATAAAACTTGTCCTGAGCATCTTGAAAACATGACTAATGCCTGTTATCCATTGCTCAAATTATGTGTAAAATCCCAGACATCCTCACAATTAGGAAAAAAAAAAGGCTCTTTTATTTAATCATATTAAACTACTATATTACTTGTCCAATGTGTACCATCCTTGGTCCTTCGTATAATCACAGAGGTTTGCATTCTTCTCTTCAATCATTTTTATATATTTTCAATAGCTCTTTACAAATTATAGGAAATAAAGAGAATACAGATAATAAGAAAAATATTATTAACTTCTTAATCCAATAGTTGACACTAACATGCATATGTGCTTTGATTGCCATTCTTGAACAACTTTTTCTGTTTATCTCTAACTTTTTTTTTGATAATTCAACCCATAAGGCATCATGTGGAGAAAGTGAACATTTCATGGATTTTTGAAAGCTGTTGAAAATTTTTATTTTAAAATTATGAACTGAAACGCATATTAGTTCCAAAGAGAATGTAGATTTGAAAAGGGACTCTAAGTAAGATTAGATTTAATATCATCAATCATAATAAAATTTTAAGAATGCACTGACAAATGTAAAGGAAAATAATCACTCTGATTTATGGGAGATAAATTATAACCAAATTTTAATTTTTTATTCCCTGTGATATACTGGACATTTTAATCTTGACCAGTGAAATAAATATTTGTTTCATCGAGCAGTTTACTTTGAGGCATTCAATCTTTCTAAGTAAAAAATGTCCTCTTTGTAAATTGCACACACGTCCTTTGCCTAAATTACCACACATAACAAGATCTCTTTGAAAACCATATTTTTCCAAGTAGGTATCCTAAGAGCAAGGGAATCAAGTGCAGATGAAGAAATTAGAACATAGTTAGAAAGTATTGCCATCTCAGTGAAGAGTCTTCATTATCAAATGTCACTAAACACCACATATAACCCAGATCAGGGCAATGGGTAACCTTACCATGTAAAATGAATTCGAACTTCTGTATTGGATTCCAAATGGGCTAGCAGTAGTGGAGCATGGCACACCAAAACCTGGTCATCTTGCCAATGCACTCCCAGGAAAAGTGGCCAGGATTCATTACCCGGTTACTGGGCAGTCTTGTCTTCATTCTGCTCTTCCAAAGCAGGGACTATAGCGATGTGTGTCACCAAAACTTTTTCAGTCTAATTATTTGGGCCTTGTGGGCAGGGAGAAAGGGATGTTTGGAGAAGCCAGCAGCAGGAGAGATGGCACTGCTAAAAACAGAAAAGAGAACAATGGAATCCTAGAGGAAATAATCCAAACTTGGATTTCCTTGTGCAGTGTGGTAAGGGGCTTCTTTGAAAACTGTGAAAGAAAGAAAACTCCTCTAGCCACCTCAGGAGAATGTGGAAAAAATGAAATCACAAGAATCTTCAATACAGACACTGCCAATACCACCAATTAGTCAGATATGTTGAAGAAGTGTATGAAAGTGAATTTTAAACATAAAGAATGGTCAGTGGCTAGTGAAAAAATGCCATAAAATTTTCTCATGATCTCTCAGAAACATACCAACACATGTGGTGTCATACTGGGGGACAGAGGTTTGAGTATTCTGACTGACTGCGTAAAAGTGTTTTTTTTTTTTTAATGTATAGATTCTGTTAGAAATATATATTAAGGAAAACAAGATTTTGTCCAAATGGAGTTAAAAACTAGATATAGGTCTGACTAGAATGACGGTGATCTCTCATAGACTAATTTGGAGTATTTAAAATAAAAAAAAATAAATTTTAAATCTTCATAAAAACAAACATTTTAAAGAATGTCTATTTATATATTTTGATATATAAATCGACCTGTACATAGGAAATAAGAATTTTTCCCCATACCCTGTCAATATTAATTGGAAAGGAAAGACTTTAGCCCTTTTAAAGAGCAAACTCTGTAAAATAAAATGCTACAGATAGAGAGCTCTTGTGGAATGCATATTTTACCTTAATTTTTAAACTAGATTTTCTTCCTGATACTTATTGGAATAATATTACACTACTCTAAATGGAAGAAAAATAATGGGAGCAGATGAAATGTTTCTCACTGATTCTTCATTTTGAATAACCACAATTTTAAATTGATAATTCAGAGGACCTCCTTTTACATGACCTCAGGATTCTTTACTGAATGTTTATCAGGCAATGCATTTTTTTTCAAGGAACCAATTGCTGAATTTCTGGACATCATTGGGCTCTTTCCCTTGGAGCAGAGATTGTGACGCAGGTGTCTATAGAAAAATACCTGGTCTTTTGATATATTTTAATTTTTGATAAATGTATTATAAGAAGAAATCAAAATCATTCTTACAAAGGAACAAATCTACACATAAGAATTGAAACCAAGGAACTACCTTACAAGTATCTCCGAGCCTCCAAAGTATCTTATGGCTTGTGAAGGACCTTGCTAACATCCAGAATTGTTAAAGGGATCTTAAGTCCACAAGGTGAGAAAGAGTGACCAACTGTTTACAAGTTATCATGTGGAAGAGGAATGGTTCATAAAATTCAAGGACCTATTGCATCAAGCAGAGGGTACCGCCCTCCATTCAATGCATGCCCGATTACAACCTCTGATAATGAAGAAACACAAAGGAAGACCACTTTAGGGAAATATGTAATTCCAAGCTTCATATTTGTCCCTCCCCACCTTCTTTCTCATAATATATATTTTTAGGGATGCATATCAATCTTTTCTAAACATACATAAACCTGACACAGAGAGGAGGAATCTCAACCTTTGAAAATATAGGGGCAAAACACAATACAGTAGTCTCATACACATATCTCCAGCAGAAATTTTAATTGTGATTTCTTTCTTAAAAATTGGCCAGAGAATCTTTAAAACATGACTAATGCCAATTATCTATGGCTCAAATTATGTGTACAATCCCAGACATCCCCAGAATTAAAAAAAAAAAAAAGGCTCTTTTATTAAATCATATTAAATAACTATAATAATTATCCAATGTGTACCATCCCTGGTCATTCCCTTAATCACAGAGGTTTGTATTCTTCTTTTCAATCATTATTAAATGTTTTAAACAGCTCTTTAAGAATTATAGGAAATAAAGAGAATTCAGAAAATAAAAAAAAAACAGATTATTCACCCCTTAATAAATTTGTTGACACTGACATGCATATGTGCTTTTCTTGCCAAACTTGTACAAATTTTTCTCTTTATCTCTCAATTTTTTTTGATAATTCAACCCATAGTGCATCATGTGGCCAAAGTGAACATTGCATGGATTTTTTAAAGCTGTTGAAAATTTTTATTTTAAAATTATGAACTGAAATG
>JAKSZT010042636.1:2595-18442 GCA_026826555.1 Tolypeutes matacus | reverse complement strand
CCACGTGACCCTGCAATACCACTACTGGGTATATACCCAGAAGAACCAAGAGCAGTGTCCCAAACAGACATCTGCACACCGATGTTCATAGCAACATTATTCACCCTTGTCAAAAGCTGGAAACAACCCAGGTGTCCATCAACAGACGAATGGATAAACGAACTGTGGTCTATTCACACAATGGAATATTATGCAGCTGTAAGAAGACATGAAGTCGTAAAGCATATGACAACATGGATGAAACTGGAGGACTTCATGTTGAGTGAAGCAAGCCAGACACAAAAGGACAAATACTGTATGAATGCGTTAGAATGACCAAATATATTGTGTAACATATTGTTTGATTATAAGAAAAATGTATATGTATCCATTACATTTAATTGAGAATTGTATATATTTATTCATCTGTGTTTACTTTTTAGTTTTTAATTGTTTCTATTTTCAATTATTAAATGTACAAAATAAAGTAAAAAAAAAAAAAAAAAGAATCCATAAGTTATTTGGGGCCCCAAAACAGGGACTCCACCAAACACATGGCAACTAAACTTAAACTATAACTGAAACATGGTATGTGAATTATATCATAAGAGGGTTACTAAAATAACAACAAAAACAACCAAAACACCTATAGCTAAAGAACTTTCCTCTACTCCAGAGTTTTTCAACTTGTCTAATAAGAATCATTTGACAACTTGTTAAAAAGCACAATAGCTGTTGAGGGCTAGGGAGAGGGACCAGCCAGGATGCCATGAGATCCTACCACCTTTAAGATGCCGTTCTTGATTCAGCACTTGCCCTATTACTGCAGTCCTTTGTTTTCTGGAGCTTTGAGAAAGATATTTCTGCCATTTCTTGTTCAAAGTTCTGTGGGGAGGCAGAACCTGAACCATCTTACTCTACCATCTTTGTTAGGGGGGAGGGGCCCTCTATGACTTCTATTTTTAATTTCTTAAATGAAGTGTTAGTGGGATTTCAGAAGGGAATAAAATTAGACATGTATATTCAATGAGCCATCTCTTCTTCAGGAACCACAAATGGTTCCTTTGTTGTGTTTTCTTCATTAAATTAATATAAAACTTCAGGTACAGCAAAAAGAAGTAGATTCCAGATGGGAAAATGGTAACTTAATGGAAAAGATTATTTTATTAAGATTGTACCTCCAAATAGGAGCAATTTTTAATTAGCTCATGTATCAGTGAAAGTGCATTCAGCAGTAAATCAAATTTTGAGTCAAACCCAACACAGTACACGAGAATTTATTATCTCACATAACTGGAAGTTCAGAGGTGAGGGTATATGATTTAGCAGTTCAGTGACATCATCAAGAACATGTCACTGTCCAACTGCTGTCATAACTGCTCCCTTCATTCCAAGGCTAGTATCCCCCATGGTCATTGTGATTACTGCAGGGTCTGGCCAAGTGATTTTTGACAAGGGTGCCAAGTCCACTCAATGGGGAAAGAATAGTCTTTTCAACAAATGGTGCTGGGAAAACTGGACACCCATATGCAAAAGAATGAAAGGTAGACCCCTACCTCAAATCATATATAAAAATTAACTCAAAATGGATTGAAGATCTAAATTTAAGAACGAAAACTATAAAAGTACTAGAAGAAAACATGGAAGCATCTTCAGGACCCTGTGTTAGGCAATGATTTATACAAATGGCCAATAAGCACATGAAAAAATGTTCATCATCAGCCATTAGGGAAATACAAATCAAAACCACAAGCTACCATTTCAAACCCACCAAAATGGCTACTATTAAATAAATGGAAAATAATAAGTGTTGGAGAGGATGTGCAGAAATAGCAACATTTGTTCATTGTTGGTAGGAATGCTGCATGCAGTCCCTGTGGAAAACAGTATGGCGGTTCCTTAGAAAGTTAAGTATAGAATTACCATATGATCTAGCAATCCCACCTCTAGGAACATTCCCAAAAGAATCAAAAGTAGGGACTCAAACAGATATTTGCACACCAATATTCATAGTGGCATTATTCACAATTGCCAAAAGATAGAAGCAAGGTTTCATCAATGAAAGAATGGGTAAACAAAATGTGGTATATACATACATTGAAATATTATTCAGCTGTAAAAAGGAATGAAGTTCTGATACATGCAACAACATGGATGAACTCTGAAGACATCATGTTGAGTAAAATGAAACAGAAAAGGACAAATATAGGATGATATCAATATATGAAAGAAATAGAATATGCAAATAGAGTCAGAAACTAGAATACAGGTTACTAGGGGCAGGGATGGATGTAGAGAATGGGGAGATAATGCTTAATTGGTACAGAGTCTCTATTTTGGTAATGGATGATGGTTTTGGTAGTAAAACATAGTGAAAGTAATTAACACCAATGAATTATTATATATTTGAAAAGGGTTAAAAGGGGTAGTTTTAGGTTATAACCTAAATTTTTTGTATGCTACCAAAAGAAAAATTTTAAAAATCAACAAAACTGCGCAACACAGAATGAACCCTAATGTAAACAATGTACTACAGTTAATAGTATAATTATAATAATATTGTTTCATTTGCAACAAAAGTAGCACACTAATGCAAAATGTTAATAGCAAAATCTATGAGGAGGCAGGGGTGGGAGGGTATACTGGAACTCTCTACTTTCTGCATGATTTTTCTGTAAAACTTCAATTGTTCTAATTTTTAAAAATGGAAAGGAAAAAAGATTCCCAGGCCCCTTCCCTAGAAATTCTGATTTAGTAGTCTAGGTTGGGGGCCAAGAAAATGTACTTTGAAAATGCACTACTGAATAGGACTTCCGGGAAGATGGTGGACTAGAAAGACACAGGACTCTTATTCTCCAGAAAAATAGCTAGAGGACAGGCTTAAACAGCCTAGAAAAAGATCTTCTAGAGTTTAGGATACCAGGTGAAGGCTGGACACCGCCCAGAGGAGAGAAGGACAAAGGAGGGAAATTATGACTACAGAACTGTGAGTTGAAACCAGCGCCTGCTGCTGCTGGCACCATCCCCCTCACTAAAGACACTTTAGAATTCTCTGGCTTCTGGGCCTGTGGCTACAGACAAAGGGGGCTCCAGGGATCTGCCACCCCAGGAAAGGGGAGAGAGAGGGACACAGGCTAAGGCTGACTTAACTTTTGACTAAAAAAATTTGGTCTGCTGTATCCCAGGCCCTGGGTGGGGCCGCACCATTGTTTACCTTGGGAGCTGGCAAAGGGCTAAAGATATACAACCCTCCTAATCTCCTTCTCTAATAACCCAAACTGATTGTTGAGGATCCAGAGGGGGGTAGAAATATTTCCTAGCCAGAAAAAGGGAGAGGGCTGCCAGAGAAGGCTGGAGAATTGTCTCAGAGAAAGTATGAATTACAAGGCACCTAGCCTCCAAGGAGGAAGCTCTATCATACAGATCCAGCCTGTGTTGCAACAAATACACTCTGACCAGGCATTGAACTGAGAGCTGCCAAAGAGTGCCATCTGCTGGCAAACCAAGGATGTGCATGTGAGAAAATTAAAAATAAGGAGAGGCTTTTTCCTACCTCTATAGCCTCCCTCCCCAAGGCCCTAGGAAGCGAGTCTACAACCAATTACTGGGTACAGTGCCCAGTTCTGAGCAACTAGCAGAGTCAATCTTAAAAATCCAGGTCGAGCCAAGAATCAAAGAGCAGTGGCAACACACAGCCTCCAGCCACTAAATCTTACAAAAGAGAAAGAAATTGAGCATCTGAGTAAACTACATCCTAACCAGATACCTAGATATCAGCAAAAAATTACAAGCCATACTAAGAAAATAGAAGACATGGCCCAAGAAAAGGAAAATATCAAAACCCCAGAAAAGAAATAGGATTTGAGAAAACTAATCAGCGAGATGTGTACGAATTTCCAAAATCAAATTAATGAGTAGAAAGACAATATGGCAAAAAGAGATAAATGACATCAAGAAGACATTGAGCGAGCACAAAGAAGAATTTGAAATACTGAACAGAAAAGTAACAGCGTTCATGGGAATGAAAGACCCAATAGTTGAGATCAAAAACACATTAGAGGGGGACGGATGTGGCTCAAATGGTTGGGTGTCCGTTTCCCATATGGAGGGACCCAGGTTCGATCCCGGGAACCTCCTGATTAAAAAAAAAAAAAAAACACATTAGAGGCATACAACAGCAGACTAAAAATGATAGAAGAAAGAATAAGTGATACAGAAGACAGAACAGCTGAAATTGAAGAGAGAAAAGAATGGAAAAAATTGAGCAGGGACTCAGAGTTGAATGACAACATGAAACGCAACAACATATTTGTCATGGGAGTTCCAGAAGGAGAAAAGAAGGGAAAATGGACAGAAAGAGTAGTGGAGAAAGTAATAGCTGAAAATTTCCCAACTCTCACAAAAGAGATGAACTTACATGTCCAAGAAGCACACCAAACCCAAATAGACCTACTCCAAGACACATAGTACTCAGGAGGTCAAATTTCCAAGATAAAGAGAAAATTCTGAGAGCAGCAAGGGAGAAACAAACCACCACATACAAGGGATACCCAGTAAGAATTAGCACAGATTTCTCTTCAGAAACCATAAAGGCAAGAAGACAGTGATATGAAACAATTAGGATATTGAAAGAGAAAACCTGCCAGCTGAGAATTCTTTATCCTGAAAAATTGTCCTCCAAATATGAAGGTGAGTGTAAAATATTCACAATCAGAAACTAAGAACGTTTGCAGAAAAGAATCGACCTTTGCATGAAATATTAAAGGAAGCCTTAGAACCTGAAAGAGAAAAAAAAAAACAGGAGACAGAGGCTTGGAGGAGAGTATAGAACAAAGAATAACAGAAAAGATAACCAAAAGAGTAAAAAGACAGACAAAAATATGATATGACATATGAAAACCAAAGAATAAAATGGTGGAAGTAAATAGTGCATTTACAGTAGTATCACTGAATGTGAATAAACTCCCCAATCAAAAGATACAGGCTGACAGAATGGATAAAAATATATAAGCCATCCATATGCTGCTTACAAGAGATTTACCTTAGACCCAGGGATACAAACTGGCTGAAAGTGAAAGGTTGGAAAAAGATACTCCATGCAAATAGTAACCAAAAAAAGAGCAGGGGTAACTATACTAATACCAGAAAAAAACAGACTTCAAATGCAAAAAAGTTATAAGAGATACAGAAGGCCATTATATATTAATAAAAGGGACAATTCACCAGGAAGATATAAGTCACAAATATCTATGCACCTAAAAAGGGTGCCCCAAAATACATGAGACAAACTCTGGCAAAACTAAAGGGAGAAATAGACATTTCTACAATAATTGTTGGAGACTTAAAAACACACCGCTCACATCATTAGATAGAACAACAAGACAGAAGATCAACAAGGAAACAGAGAACTTGAACAATATGATAAACATGTTAGACCTAACAGACATATACAGAACACTGCATCCAAACTCAGCGGGTTATACATTCTTCTCAAATGCCCATGGACCTTTCTCCAGGACAGATCACATGTTTGGGCATAATACAGCTCTCAATAAATATAAAAAGATTGAAATTATACAAAGCACCTTCTCAGATCATGATGGCATGAAACTGGAAATCAATAATAGACAGGAAAAGAGTAAATTCGCATATGTGTGGAGGCTGAAAACACACTCCTAAATAATCAGTGAGTCAAAGAAGAAACTGCAAGTGAATCAGTAAATATATTGAGACAAATGAAAACGAGAACACAATTTATCAAAACGTATGGAATACAGTGCAGGCAGTCTTGAGAGGGAAATTTATAGCCCTAAATGCCTATATTAAAAAAGAAGAGCTAAACTCAAAGATTTAACTGAACAACTAGAGAAACTAGAAAAAGAACAGCAAACCAATCCCAAAGCAAGCAGAAGGAAAGAAGTAATAAAGATTAGAGCAGAAATAAATGAAATTGAGAAAGAAAAAAAAAAAAAATAGAGAAAATCAACAAAACCAAAAGTTGGTCCTTTGAGAAGATAAGTAAAATTGACAAACCCCTAGCTAGACTAACAAAGAAAAAAAGGGAGAAGATGCAAATAAATACAATCAGAAGTGAAAGGGGGCAAGTTATAACTGACTCCACAGAAATAAAAAGAATCATAAGAGGATATTATGAGAAACAGTATGCCAACAAACTAGACAACCTAGATGAAATGGACATATTCCTAGAAATGCACAAACAACCTTCATTGACACTACAAGAAATACAAGAACTTAACAAACCAATCACATTTAAGGAGATTCAACCCATCATCAAAAATCTCCCAGCAGAGAAAAATCCAGGACCAGATGGCTTCACAGGAGAATTCTACCAAGCATTTTGAAAAGAATTAACACCAATCTTGTTTAAACTCTTCCAAAAAATTGAAGAGGAGAGAAAACTACCCAACACATTTTATGAAGCCAACATCACCCTAATACCAAAGCCAGATAAAGATACTACAAGAAAAGAAAATCACAGACCAATCTCTCTAATGAACATAGATGCAAAAATTCTCAACAAAATACTTGCAAATCGAATCCAACAACATATCAAAAGGACATAGTTCTTTTTCTCTACCAAGATCTGAAAAAAGCATTTAATACACCGAACCTAGTACAAAATTTGGAAGTTGTCTACTTCTTTATATTAAAGTCCAGCAGACACCTTGGCATTTGAAGGACCCAACTTATCAATTTAACAGCTGTGATTTCAATCCTTGTTTTAGTCCTCCACAGGTAACTAAAGTTCCATGACAAGTAGTAATCTGATTTTGCTGAGTCACAAATTTGAATCGAGTATATTTTCAAGCTGGTGTGAAGGACCAAATTACTTAGCTGGTAATTGAAGTAAGCTGACCACCCAGCATTCACTCACACAGGGCTATACTGCTTGTTGTAATTACGGTCAGGAAATGCCTTTTTAATTTTTTAGTTATCTTTTATTGCTGGGATCTTCATCAATTATCTACAAAGTTTATTATAAAAGGGTCCTTGAATCCAAATATGTATAGCTGTATATATTTTTCAATTAAAGAATAAAAAATACTTTAAGAAAACTGGAATTCATGCTTTTTTGTAAACAAATATAGTGGTATTCATGAATCAGAGCATTCACATGCTAAGGATGTGTTAAATGCCAAAGATATCAAACGATACCTCTTAAGAACTCTTCTCAGGGTAGAATTCTATGGTAAACATGAGCTGCATACAGGAAAAATATCACTAAGCTTCTCCTTCCAACCCTCCAAGTCAATAATGTATATCAAATAAGGCCCTTCTCTCTTTCTCACCCTCAAGAATATCTTCATAAAGTGCATGTACTCCTTCAGGCACGATGACTGCCAGTGCAGTTCCACAGAGAAGACCGGCACCCAAAACAGTCACCAGCTTTAGTCGCTCCTGGAAAGAAAGTATAAAAAACTGTTGAAAAGATTGATGAACGAATGGAAAAAAGTTTCTGAAGTATCTGTAATGACCACTGAACTGCCCATTTGTGATATCAAAATCTACAATGGTTAGTAAACATGAAAAATGTTCAGCTTCCTAAGTAAATAATGCCATTTAAAACAAGGAGATGCTGTTAAAAATTTAATTTACCAGATTGTCCATGATGTGGGAACACATTCACTATCCGGGATAGGGAGAAATGAGCACCCTTGTCTAATACTGGAAGAAATGTGAATTGCTATAACCTATCTGGACTGCAATTTGGCAATTTAGATCAAAAGCCTTAAAAATGTGAATTCTTTGACCCAGCAATTTCATTTCTAGAAATTCATTCTAAGAAAGAAAAAAATATGCAAACCTGAAAATAACCTAAATGTCTAAGAAAGGAGATTGGCTAAATAATCACAATACCACAGCACTCAGCCATAAAAAATATGATTCAGGTTTATTCTCTGATATAGAAACTTACAATACGTACAATTGAGGAAAAAGCTGGTGACAAACATTACTTACTGATTATCTCTTATTTATAAAAGGAAAAATATTTATACATATAAGTAAAGCAAGTTGCATTAAAACATTACCAATTGTTATCTCAGGGTAATTTAATTATTTTATAACTTATCTCCAATGAACATGTATTACTCATACAATGAAAACACGTTTTTAAAGATGTCAACACTAAAATATTCTACAGTTTTAGTTCAACTTAATCTGAACTGTTTTCCTTTTATCTGGGTTCCTATGACAGTCTGCCTCCTATCATATAGACTTAAAAGATTATGTTTCAAAGTTTTGTGAAGCAGTAGGATTCCCTAATATGGCTTACTGGGATCTTAGTACACAAAACAATCTTAAAAACTATAAGAGGCATTTGTCAAAACCCAAAGAACTATACAGCACAGAGTGACACCTAATATAAACTATAGACTAATGATAATATATCAGTATTGGTTTATCAATTGTAACAAATGTACTACACTAATATAAGATAATAATTATAAGGGAATCTGTTATGTGTACGAGAGTATGGAGCAGTATATGGGAACTCTATGTACCTTCTGCTTAATATTTCTGTAAAAATATTACTCTACAAAAGAAAGTATTTTTTAAAAATCTCAATATATATAATTATAAATATATAAATATATATAAGTATATATAAATATAGATAAATAGATATTTTTCTAAGGGGGGGGGTACCAGGGATTGAACCCAGGACCTTATACATGGGAAGCAGACACTCAACCACTGAGCTATACCCACTCCCAAATGTTTTTTTCTTAAACAACAAGGAGGTAATTATATATGTTGCTTATGAAATGTTTCAATGTTTTAATGGTAGACCATGTACTGTACTTCTTTGTTTTAATTTCTTTATGTGGTTGACAATAAAAATAGTAGGTATATTACCTCTGATATACTACCAAACTTCTAACAGTGAAGCTGGGGGACCTAACTACTTTTATAAACACTGTATCTATGGGAAAATGGGTTTGAGGCTGAAAGGCTGGTTGAAACAATACCCTCCCTGTTTAGGAGAAGGGATGGAATCCATCTTATTGTCTCATTGGAAAAGAGGGAACTGTAGCTGCAATGTCAGTACCAACCAATACTTGTTGTATAGTAAGAGGGGACGCCCTGATGCCCAGTACGCAGGCTAGTTCAGCCCTTCATGCATTCAGGATGGCCAGTAGCTCTGTATAAAATGAACAGTACTCTGAATGCATCCAGTGGCTGGGCACTGGCTTGGGAGCAGAACTGACTCCATGACCAGTTAACTCTGTACCTCAACTTTTCTTCTGTAAAATAAGAATCTATATAAGAGGCAATAGGAGAAAGTGACTTAAGCATTTTGGGAAAATGACACCAAACCACTGGTGTTACTATTTTAATATTTAATACTGAACTATTCTAAGACTCTTTGTCTTTTCTAAGTTACTAAATTCATCAAAGCATTGCTAATCATAGTATTTATTTGAAACAACCTGTAAGAGCATGGAGAAACACAAGATGGGAAAACAGCTCTACTCCTTATAAAGAAGGTAACATGGTAATTAATTCATCTTTTCATCATCTCTCTAATCAATTCATAAAAGTAATTTTCATGTAAAACACAATTACAAATGCAAAGTTTCACTCCAGAGAAAGGACAAAAATAATAATGAGGGTAAAATTGAACTGAACTGAGCATACTATTTCATTTGAGGGACTTGGTATCATAACTCCACAATCCAAACTAATGAATACATTTCTAGGGAAGAATATTGTCCTGTCAGCATCTTGACTGTGCTACTCTGAGAAACGGAAATGAAAGATGCATCTGCTTTGCAAATTAAAGGGGGATGAGAAGTGATGTAAGAAGGATGTACCTAAAAGAGAGAGAACTGAATTTTATTGGTTCTCAAGAATTAGTTGGGTGACACCTAACATCATTCACAAAAAATCAATTCTTGATGGAATAGAGACCTAAAACTCAAAAGCTTCCAGAAGA
Organism: Tolypeutes matacus; assembly: GCA_026826555.1. NCBI lineage: Eukaryota > Metazoa > Chordata > Mammalia > Cingulata > Chlamyphoridae > Tolypeutes > Tolypeutes matacus. The sequence goes on along the minus strand of JAKSZT010042636.1, from coordinate 8,502 downwards.
AAATGAAGGAGAATATCTTTGCAGTCTTGGAGTTGGCAAAGATTTCTTAGCAAGGGATACAGAAAACAAACCATAAAAGAAAAAAAATTTAAACATCAAAATTTTTAAACTACATTGATCCATTAAGAAAACTAAGAGATAAGCAACATACTGGAAGAAAATATTTCCAATACATCTATCTCTAGAGGAAATACATATATTTGTACTGGAGCTTAGGTAACAGACTCTGTCCAGATCACCCCTTCAGATCAAAGACACCTGTTGCCTATTGAGGACTCACAGATGAATACCTAGGAGGAACTGACCTTGAGCCAAAGGCAAATGACTTCGCCAGAAATTATTCTTCCTCCCCTAGGACAGTCCCCATTCAATGACTAGTTTATTAGGGTTCTGTGGAGGTAGGTACAAAGTCTGACCCCTGCGCCTCAATTCAGGATATCGCTAAAGGGCCATCTGGCTTCAGAGTCTGCTGTGGCGGGAATGGAGCCTCTATTGCAATTGAATTGCAGTTTAACTTCTCCCTCTGCTTAATCCTGCTCATTCTCTCACAAATGTTATTCCCAAGAGCACTTCACAATAAACTTCTTGCACCAGTTTTCTGGGGGAACCCAACCCAAGACAAAGGACTTGTATTTGAAATATAAAGAACTACCACTCAATAAAAAGAGACAAACTACCCAATAAAAAAAGATAAATGGCCAATAAACATACTGTCATCAGGAAAATGCAAATTAAAACTACAGAGAGATACCTATTCACACCCAAGAGAATGGCTAAAATTAGAAAGACTGAAAACACTAAATAATGGCAAGGATGTACAACAGCTGCAACTTCCAAACATGGTACAACCGTGTAAAATGGTACAACCACTTTGGAAAACTGACAATCTCATAGGTAAATACAGCAATTCCACTTTTGGATAGTTACCCAAGAGAAATGAAAACATATCCACAAAAAGACATACAAGAATGTTCGCAGAACCTTTATTAATAAAACCACAATCTGGATTAGATACCCATGAACAGCAAAATAGATAAACAAATTGCGGTATATTTATACAATTAAATATTACTCAGCAATAAAAAGGACTAAACTACTGCTACATACAACAACATAAACGTATCTTAAAATATTATCCACTGTTTGAGCAAAATAAGTCTTACATGCAAAAAGAATATATGCTGTATGAGCTGATTTATATGACATTTTCAAACAGGACAAACTAGATAGAAATCAGAACAGTGGTTGCCTCTGTCAGCAGGTGGCATGGTGGGGAAGAAGCAGCAGGGAATTTTACTGAAAAGTGGTAAAACAGAACTTTCTGGGATGACAGAAATGTTCTAAATCTTGATTGCGATGTAGGTTACATGGGTGACCATATTTGTATACACTTGTCAAATTCAACAGCCTATATACTTAAGATCTGTGCTTTTCTATGAAATCTTATTTTTTTTTAAATTAACTGGGTGGTAATTTACTCAGCTAGGACCTCAGGATTCGTTTTAGAATAATTAAATTTTAATAAGGCTTATTCATGGCAGCTCTTTGAAACCAAGGTCAGAGGTCTACATAGAACACTAAAAGGCACTTCCAGAAATGTTTCTAAAACAATCTCATCTGTTAATTAGATATTCCTTAAAAAGCATTCATAATTTCTGGGAAGATGGCGGGAATTTCCAGGAATATGGAGGATTCGAGAGGCAGAGGGCTCATTTCTTTCCCAGAAAAATAGGTAGAGAACTGGCAGAAACTATCTGGAAAACTACTCTAGGGCTTAGGGCACCAGGGGAAGGCTAGACACCACCCAGAAGAGAGAGGGGCAGAGGAAAGGAGTCTCAGCTGGCTGGAAAAATCCCATGGGTAAAGCAGCAGCAGTAGCAGCTGCTGGCAGCCATGCCCCCACCTTCAGAGCAAACAGTACTGGTCCTCTGGTCCCTGGCAGGTGGCTATGAACTGAGGGGGTTGCAGGGGTCCTCTTCCCCAAGAAAGGGGAGAGGGAAGGATACAGCCTACAGGTAACTTCAGATTTTGGCCAGTGAACTTGGTCTGCTACCCTGGAGGACTCCCATACTTCCAGGCTAGGTGGGGCCTCAACATTGTTTGCCCTGCAAGCCAGCAGAAAGCTAAAGAAAATTTGCCTTCTCAAACACCCTCCCTACTGCAGGGGGCTGGTTGCTGAGGACACAGTGGGAGGGAGAGTGTGGCCAGTCAAGGGAGGAGAGCAGCTTCTGAGAAAGTTTGTTTGGGAGGCTTGGCCCACCCTGAGGACATTGTTTCTAAATCACTAGCCCGAGGAGGGTTACACTGAATACATTCCCACCTAGCACTGGGGTATGAGCAGAGAGGTCTCCTGAAGAGTGCCATCTGCTGTCAAACCAGGAAAGTGTATACAAAAAAAGGGGAAATTAGTAAGAAATAAATAAAAGAGGCAGTCTGGTGCCTTTATTGCCTGCCTCTCCAAAGCCCTTGGAAACTGGTCTGCACCCCATTACTGGGTCCTTGGCTCTGGTCTCAGAATTTAAACAGGGGCAATCTTAAATATCTAAAACAAGCTGAACCAAGAATCAAAGAATCAAAGAAAGTACACAGCTACTTAACAGTAAATCCCTAGGCAAGAGAAACTGAACACCAGCATAAACTCAGTACCATAATCAGATGCCTAGACTTCAGCAAGAAATTACAAACCATACCTAGAAAAAGATGTGATTCTGGCAAAGGAACAAATCAAAGCTCTAGCAGCAACACAAGACTTAAAACAACTAATCAATAATGTTCCTACAAATCTCCTAATCAAATCATGGAGTTGAAGGACAACATGGCAAAAGAAATAAAAAATATTAAGACGCACAAAGAGAAATCTGAAACCTCAGACAGAAAAATAACAGAGCTTATAGGAATGAAAAATGCAAAAACTGAGACTAAAAATGCAATATAGGCATACAACAGCAGACTCAAAATCATGGAAGAATGTATCCGCAACATAGAGGACAAACAGCTGAAATTGAAAACAGAGAACAGAGAGAGAAAAGAATGAAAAGAATTGAGCAGATGCTCAGGAAGTTAAATGATAGCACAAAGAACACCAACATATGTCATGGGAGTTCCAGGAGGAGAAGAGAAAAGAGACTGAAAGAGTTTTTGAGGAAATAATGGCCAAAAATGTCCCAACTCTCATGTAAATCATGAACATGCATGTCCAGGAAACAGAGCGTACTCCAATTAGGATAAATCCAAATAGACCTACCCCAAGAAACATAATATACAGAATGCCAAAGATAAAGAGAAAATTCCAAAAGCAGCAAGGGAGAAGAAAAACATCACATACAAAGGACATACAGTAAGACTTAATGCAGAATTCTCTTCAGAAACAATGGAGGGAAGCAGATGTGGCTCAAACGATTGGGCTCTCAACTACCACATGGGAAGCCCCTGATTCGGTTCCCAGTCCTCCTAAAGAAGACAGTAAGTTGGCATGATGGGGAGGCACAGCAAGCTGATGCAACAAGATGATGCAACAAGGGAGTAGTAAGACACGGGAATCTCTTCTCCAGAGAAATAGCTGGAGGACAGGCTGAAACAGCCCCCAAAAAAGATCTTCTAGGGTTTCTGACAACAGGTGAAGGCTGCACACCACCCAGAGGAGAGAGGCACAAAAGAGGGAAATCGCGACAACAGAACCGTGAGTTGGAACAAGCAGCTTCTGCTGCTGCCGGCACCCTCCCCCACATTCTTTAGAATTCTCGGGCCTCTGGGCCTGTGACCACAGACAAAGGGGCTCCAGGGATCCACCACTCCCAGAAAGGGGAGAGAGAGGGACACAGCCTTAGGCTGACTCAGGTTCTGACCTGCAAATTTGGGCTGCAGAGCTCCACGGACCCTTCCACACGGCAGTTTGCCCTGGGAGCCTAGGAAGGACTGGAGAAATCCAACCCTCACAACCTCCCTCACTTCTAGCCTGGACTAATTGTTGAGGACTCCACAGGAGAGGGGAGAGAGACCCTGGGGCTGACCAGGATTTTGACTCACAGGTTTGGTCTGCCCTGTCCTGACAGCCCTTCCAGGTCAGGTGGGGCTGCGCCATTGTTTGCCTTGGAGCCTGCAAGGGGCTAAAGATATACAAACCTCCCAATCTCCTCCTCTACTAACAGGGACTGATTGTTGAGGATTCAGAAGGGAGTGGAAATATTTCCTAGCTGGGAAAAGGGAGGGCGCTACCAGAGAAGTCTGGAGAACTGTCTCAAAAAGTTTGAATTACAAGGCTCTTAGCCACCGGAAAGGAAGCTCTATCACATTGATCTGGTCTGTGTCACAACAAATACGCTCCGACCAGACATTGAATTGAGAGCTGCCAACGAGCACCATCTCCTGGCAGACCAAGGAAGTGCACATAAGAAAATAAGTAGGAGAGGCTTTTCTTGGCCTCTATAACCTCCCTGACCAAGGCCCTAGAAAATGCCTCTACAACCAATTACTGGGTCCAGTGCCCAGTTTTGAGCAACCAGCAGAACAATCCTAACAATCAAGGTTGAGCCAAATATCAAAGAGCTGTGGTAACTCACAGCCTCCTGCCATAAAAGAGAAAGAGGTAGAGCATCCAAGTAAAATACAACCTAACCAGATGCCTAAGCACCAGCAAAGAATTATGATTCATACTAAGAAAACAGAAAACATGGCCCAAGAAAAGGATTACAGCAAAGTCCCAGAAGAGATGCAGAATTTGAGAGAACTAATCAGTGAGATGAGCACAAATTTCCAAAATCAAATTAATGAGATGAAAGACAATATAAAGAGATAAATGACATCAAGAAGACATTCAGTGAACGCAAAGAAGAATTTGAAATCCTGAACAGAAAAGTAACAGAGTTCATGGGGATGAAAGACACAATAGGTGAAGTCAAAAACACATTTGAGGCACACAAGAGCAGACTTGAAATGATAGAAGAAAGAATAAGTGATACTGAAGACAAAACAGCTAAAATTGAAGAGAAAAAAGAACAGAGAGAGAAAAGAATGGAAAAAATTGAGCAGGGGCTCAGAGAGTTGAATGACAACACAAAACGCAACAACATACATGTCATGGGAGTTCCAGAAGGGGAAGGAAAAGGAAAAGGGGCAGAAAGAGTATTTGGGGATATAATAGCTGAAAATTTCCCAACTCTCATGAAAGAAATGAACTTACAAGTCCAAGAAGCACACCGTACCCCAATGAGAATAAATCCAAATAGACCTACGCCAAGACACATACTATTCAGAATGCCAAATGTAAAAAAGATAAAGAGAAAATTCTGAGAGCAGCAAGAGAGAAGCAAACGATCACGTACAAAGGACATCCAGAAAGACTTAGTGCGGATTTCTCTTCAGAAACCATGGAGGCGAGAAGACAGAGGTATGATACAATTAGGAAACTGAAAGAGAAAAACTGCCAGCCGAGAATTCTTTATCCAGCAAACTGTCCTTCAAATATGGAGGTGAATATAAAGTATTCACAAACAAACAGAAACTAAGAGAGTTTGCAAAAAACCACCTTTGCAGGAAATATTAAAGGAAGCCTTAGAACCTGAAAGAAAAAGACAGGAGAGAGAGGCTTGGAGGAGAGTATAAAAGAAAGAAAAGCAGAAAGGATAACCAAAAGAGTAAAAAGAGAGACAAAAACAAGATGACATATGAAAACCAAGGAATAAAATGGAGGAAATAAATAGTGCATTTTCAGCAATATCATTGAATGTGAATGGATTAAATTCCCCAATCAAAAGATACAGGCTAGGGAAGCGGCTGTGGCTCAATCAGTGGGGCTCCCGTTTACCATATGGGAGGCCCCGGGTTCGGTTCCCGGGGCCTCCTGGTGAGGGCAAGCCCGCCTGCATGGCGTGGTTGGCTGACCCAGCGAGCACAAGCAGCAAGGGGGGG
>JAKSZT010042629.1:0-16650 GCA_026826555.1 Tolypeutes matacus | reverse complement strand
TGTAAACATACATAAACCTGACGTTGAGAGCAGAAATCTCAAACTTAGAAAATAAAGGGGCATAACACCTAACAGTGGTCTCATACACACAACTCGAGCAGAAACTTGAATTGTGATTCCCTTTTTAAAAATTTGCCAGAGCATCTTTAAATCATGATGAATGCATATTATCCATGGCTCAAATTTGGTGTGCAATTCCAGACTTCCCCACGAATTTTAAAACAAGAATGTTTTATTAAAAACTATTAAATGACTATCTTACTTATCCAATGTGTACATTCCCTGGTCCTTCATATAATCACAGAGGTGTACATTCTTCTCTTAAATCACTATTAAACATTTTCAACAGTTCTTTATGAATTATAATAAAGACAGTCCAGAAGAATAAAAAACATATTATTCACCTCTTAATCCATTAGTTGACACTGACAAGCATAGGTGCTTTTCTCTCCATCCTTGAAGAAATTTTTCTCTTTATCTCTCAGTTTTATTGATAACTCATCCCACAGTGCATCATGTGGACAAAGTGAATGTTGCATGGCTTTTTAAAACTGTTGAAAATCTTTATTTTAAAATTATGAACTGAAAGGCAAAAGAGAATATTGATTTGAAAAGGGATTTTAAGTAAATAGATTTAAGAAAATCAATCGTAATAAAAATTTAAGAAGGCACTGACACTTGTAAAGTAAAATAATCAGACTGATTTATGGGAAATAAATTATAACAAAATTTTATTATTTTATTCCCTCTGAAATAGTGGACATTATAATCTCTTGGGGTGAAATACATTTTTTTTCATCATGCAGTTTACATTAAGGCAATCATTCTTTCTGAGTAAAAAATTTCCTCTTTGTAAAGTGTTCACACGACTTTTGCCTAAATTACCACACATAACAAGATCACTTGGAAAACGATATTATTTCCAACAAGAGGTCCTCAGAGCAAGGTAATCAAGGGTACTGGAAGAAATTATAATAGAATGATAAAGTTTTGCCATTTCAATGAAGAGCCTTCATTATCAAAGTTCACCATACACCACGAATATCCCAGATAAGGGCAATAGGTAATCTTTCCATGTAAAATGACATCGAACTTCTGCATTGGATTCAAAAATGGCTTGCAGGGGTGGAGCTTGTCACACCAAAATCCTGGTTATCCTGTCAATGCAGTCCCAGGAAAAATGACCAGGATTCATTTCCAGTTACTGTACAGGTTTGTCTTCTTTCTGCTCCTCCAAAGCAGGGACCTTTGCTGGGTGAGGCACAAAAACTTCTGCAGACTAATTATTTGGACCTTGAGTGCATGGAGTATGGGCTGTACGGAAAAGGCAGCATCAGTGGAGAAGGCACTGCTAAAAACAAAAAAAAAGAGTGTTACAATGGAATCTTGGACAAATCATCCAAGCTCTGATTCATTTGTGCAGTGTGATGCAGTGCTGGTTGAAAACTGAAACAGAAAGAAAACTCCACTAGTCAACTCAAGAGTGCATGGAAAAAATTAAAACACAAGAGTCTTCACTAAGACACAGCCTATAAAGCCAACTAGCCAGATATGTTGAAGTCAGAGTATGAAAGTGTATTTTACACATAAAGTATGGTCAGTGGCTGGTGGGAAAAATGCCATAATATTTTCTCAGGATCTGACTGAAAGATTCCAACACAGGTGGACTCATGCTGGGGGATAGAAGTTTGAGTATCCTGACCCATTAAGCAAATGTTTTTTTTTTTAACTTATAAATTCTGTTATATATATATATATTTTTAAGGAAAACAAGAAAGTGGCCAATTGGAGGTGAATATTAGCTATGAGGCAGATTGGAATGATGGTCTTCTCTCATAGAGAAATTTGGAGTATTTAAAATGAATAAAATTTTTAAGTGTTCATTAAAACATACATTTTAAAAGAATGGTTATTTATATATTTTGGTATAAAAGCCAAACTGAACTTAGGCAGAAAGAATTTTTTCCCATACCCTGTCAATGTTAATTGGAAAGGAATGGTTTTAGCCCTTTTAAATAGTAAATTCTGTAAAAATAAATGGCTACAAATAGATAGCCCCTGAGGAATACATATTTTACCTTAAATTTTGGAGAAGATTCTCTACCTAAAAGTTATTGGAATAATATTAAACTACTCCAACTGGCAGAAAAATAATGGGAGGAAAAGAAATGCTTCTTGCAGATGACTCCTTTTTTAAATAATGACAATTTTAAATCAGTAATTCAGAGGACATCTTTTTACATGACTTCACAATTATTTACTGAATGTTCACATGGCTCGGGATTTTGTTTCTAGGAAAGCATTCCTGATTTCCTGACATCATTGGCCTGTTCCCGGCTGTGGAGAGATTGTGATGCAGGTGTCCATATATGAATACCTGCTCTTTTGACATATTGTAATTTTTGAGAACGTATTGGAAAAAAATTCAAAATCATTCTTTCAGAGAAACACATGGACATACACAAATATTTAACCAGGGAAGTATATTACAAATAGCTTACAGCTTCCTAATTTCTCCTATGAATTATGAAGGACCTCGCCAATACCCAAAAGGAAAAAAGTGACCTGTAAGGTCCACAAGGTGAGAAAGAGTGATTCAAATGTTTAAAATTTATCAGGGTAGGAGGAAAGGTTCTCAAAAGTGAAGAACCTATTCCATAAAAGAGATGGTACCGTCCTCCATCCTATGTATGCCAGATTACAACTTCTGATAATGAAGAAACACAAAAGGAAGATGAATTTAGGGAAACAGGTAATTCCAAAGCTTCATATTTGTCCCTCCCCATACTCTTTCTCTTAATATATATTTATAGTGAGGCATATCAATCATACATGAGTACACATAAACCTGAGGCCGAGAGCAGAAAGCTCAACCTTAGAAAAAAAAGGAGCATAACACCTAACAGTTGTTCCATACACACATTTCAAGCAGAATGTTGAATTCTGATTCCTTTTTTAAAAATTGGTCAAAGTATCTTTAATACATGAATACTGCCTAGTATCCATGGCTTAACTGGGTGTACAGTTCCAGACATACCCACGATTATTAAAACAAATCAGTTTTATTAATACATATTAAACCAATATTTTTCTTATCCAATGTGTACATTCCTTGGTCCTTCATATAATCTCAGTGGTGCGCATTCTTCTCTTCAATCATTATTAAAAGTTTTCAACATCTCTTTAAGAATTATAATAAATAAACAGAATCCAGAACAGTAAATAAAATATTATTCACCTCTCAATCCATGTATTGACACTGCCATGCAATGGTGCTTTTCTCAGGGTCCTTGAACAACTTTTTCCGTTTCTCTCTCAGTTATCTTAATAAATCATCCCATAGTGCATCATGTGGAAAAAGTGTAAAATGCCTGTGTTTTTAAAGCTATTGAAAAGACTTATTTTAAAATTATGAGTGGAAATATATATTAGATTGAAAGAGAAAGTTGATTTGAAAAAGGATTTTAGGTAAGATTAGATTTAATATAATCAATCATAATAACGATTTAAGAAGTTACAGGCACATGTATAGGAAAATGATCTGTCTGATTTGAGGGAAATAAATTATTAAAAATTTTTAATTATTTTATTCCCCATGAAATTGTGGAAATTATAATCTCAAGAGGTGAAATAAATTTTTGTCTCCTCGTGCAGTTTTCCTTGAGGCGTTCATTCTTTCTGAGTAAAAAAAATGTCCCCTTTGTAATGTTCTCACACGTCCTTTGCATAAATTACCAAACATAACAGGATCCCTTCAAAAACCATATTCTTTCCAACTAGAGATATTCAGAGCAATGGAATGAAAGGCAGAGGAAGAAATTAGAATAGAATGAGAAAGTATTTCCATCTTAATGTAGAGACTTCAATATCAAAGTTCACCAATCACCAATATATCTCAGATCAGGGCCATGCTTAAACTTATCATTTGAAATGTAATTGAAGTTCTGCATTGGATTCAAAAAGGACGTGCTGGGGTTGAGTGTGGCACACCAAAATCCTGGTCTTCTGACCAATGCAATCCCAGGAAATATGGCCAGGATTCGTGTCCGTTTTACTGGCCAGTCTTGTCTTCTTTCTGCTTCTTCAAAACAGGTACATTAGCTGGGTGTTACCCAAACATTTTTCCAGAATAATTATTCGGACCTTGGTGGCATGGAGAATAGGCTGTTTGAAAATGACAGCAGCTGGAGAGAAGGCACTGCTAAAAACAGAAAAGAGGAGAACAATGGAATCCAAGCTCTGATTTCCGTGTGTGGTGTAGTGCGGTGCATTTCAAAAATTGGAACAGAGAGAAAACACCATTACTCAATTCAGGAGTATGTGGAAATATTAAAACCCAAGATACTTCACTACAGACACAGCCTATACAACCAACTAGCCAGATATGTTGAAGTCAGGGTATGAAAGTGTATTTTAAACACAAAGTATGGTCAGTGGCAGGTGGACAAAATGCAATAATATTTTCTCCTGACCTGGGAGAAAGATTCCAACACATGTGGAGTCATGCTGGGGTATAGAGGTTTCAGTTTCCTGACCAACTGCATTAATGTTTTTTTATTTATTTATAGATTCTGTTAGAAATATATATTAAGGAAAAGAATGTGGCCAATTGGAGGTGAAAATTAGCAATAAGTCTGATTAGAATGCCTGGGTTCTCTCATAGAGTAATTGGGAGTATTTAAAATAAAAATAAATCAATTTAAAGGCTTTGAAAAGACATACATTTTAAAACAATATAATTCTATTTTTGGTATATTAATCAATCTTTAATTAGGCAAAAATTATTTTTCCTGCTTCCCTGTCAATGTTAATTGGAAAGGAAAGGATTTAACCATTTTAAATAGTAAACTCTGTTAAAATAAAAGGCTACAAATAGAGGAGTTCCTGTGCAATACATATTTTACCTCAATTTTTGGGCCCGATTTTTTTCCAAATAGTTATTGGAATAATATTAAACTACTTTTACAGGCAGAAAAATAATGGGAGCACAAGAAATGTTTCTCACTTATTCTCCTTTCTTGAATAATCACATTTTTAAATCGATAATACAGAGGACGTTTTTTACAAGACTTCACGATCCTTTACTGCGTGTTTACAAAGCTCACGATTTTTTTTTCAAGGAAACCATTCTTGATTTTCAAGACATTATTGCACTGTTGCATAATGTGCAGATTGTGACGCAGGTGTCCATATACAAATAGCTGCTATTTCATCATATTTTAATTTTTGATAATTGTTCGGAAAAAAATCAAATCATTCTTACAAAGAAACAGATTCACATATACACAAATGAAACCAAGGAACTAGTGTAAAAATAACTCTCAGTGTCCAAATTTCTCTTATGCCTTATGAAGGACCTTGCCAACACCCATAAGTGCAAAAGGGACCTTTAAGGTACAAAAGGTGAGAAAGAGTGCCACAACAGTTTACAAATTATCATGTGGAAGAGGCATGGTTCATAAAATTCAAGGACTTATTGCATCAAAAATTGGGTACCGCCCTCCATTCTATGCATGCCAGATTACAACCTGATAATGAAGAAACACAAAAGGATGACCACTTTAGAGCAAAAGGTAATTCCAAGCTTCATATTTGTCCCACCCCACCCTCTTTCTCATAATATATATTTTTAGTGATGCATATCAATATTTTCTGAATGTACATAAACCTGACACCGAGAGCAGAAATCTCAACCTTAGAAAATATAGGGACAAAACACCTAACATTAGTCTCATACACATATCTCCAGCATTACATTGAATTGTGATTCATTTTTTAAAAATTGGCCAGAGCATCTTTAAAACATGACTAATGCCTATTATCCATGGCTCAACTTATGTTTACAGTCCCAAACATTCCCAGACTTTTTTTTTAATTAAATCATATTAAATCACTATATTACTTAACCAATATGTACCTTCCTTGGTCCTTCGTATAGTCACAGAGGTGTGCATTCTTCTCTTCAATCATTATTAAATGTTTTCAACTGCTCTTTAAGAATTATAAGTAATAAAGAGAATATAGAAACATTAAAAACCTATGATTCACCTCTTAACCCATTTATTGACACTGACACGCATATGTGCTTTACTTGCCGTACTTGAACAACTTTTTCCATTTATCTCTCAGGTTTTTTGATAATTCAACGCATAATGCATCATGTGGACAAAGTGAAAATTGCATGGATTTTTTAAAGCTGTTGAAAATTTTTATTTTAAAATTATGAACTGAAATGCATATTAGTTCCAAAGAGAATGTTGATTTGAAAAGGGTCTCTAGGTAAGATTATATTTAATATAATCAATCATAATAAAATTTTAAGAATGCACTAACACATGTAAAGGAAAATAATCAGTCTGATATATGGGAAATAAATTATAACAAAATTTTAATTATTTTAATCCCCATGATAAAGTGGACATTTAAATCTTGACCAGTGAAATAAATATTTGTTTCACCGTGCAGTTTACTTTTAGGTATTCATTCTTTCTAAGTAAAAAATGTCCTCTTTGTAAAGTGCTCATATGTCCTTTGCCTATATTACCACACAAAGCAGCAACTCTTGGAAAACCATATTATTTCCAAAAAGAGATCCTAAGAGCAATGGAATCAAGGACAGAGGAAGAAATTAGAACATAATGAGAAAGCATTGCAATCTCAATGAAGATCCTTCAACATCAGTGGTCACCAAACACCGCATATAACCCAGATCAGGGCAATGGATAATCTTTCCCTGTAAAATGAAATCAAACTTCTGCATTGGATTCCAAATGAACTTGCCGAGGTTGAGCAGGGCACACCAAAATCTTGGTCATCTTGCCAATGCAGTCCACGAAAAATAGCCAGGATTCTTTTCCCTTTTACTGTCCAGTCTTGTCTTCTTTCTGTTCATTCATAGTAGGGACCTTAGTTGGGTGTGGGTCAAACCCTTTTGCAGACTAATTATTCAGATTTTGTGGCCATGGAGAATGAACTGTTTGGAAAAGAGAGCAGCAAGAGACAAGGCACTGCTAAAAAGAGTAAAGAGGAGAACAATGGAATCATGGAGGACAGAATCCAAGCTGTGATTTCCTTGTGCAGTGCGGTGTGCTGCGTTTTGAAAATTGGAACAGAAAGAAATCTCCACTCACCAACTCAGGATTATGTGGGAAAAATTAAAACCCAAGAGATTTCACTACAGTGTCAGCCTATACAACCAACTAGCCAGTTATGATGAAGTCAGGGTATGAAAGAGCATTTTAAACATAAAGTGTAGTCAGAGGCTGGTGTAAAAAAATGCCATAATATTTTCTCATGATCTGTCAGGAAGAATCTGACATGTGTGGAGTCGTACTGGAAATAGAGGTTTGAGAATCCTGACCGACAGCATAAAAGTTTTTTTGTTTTAATTTATTGATTCTGTTATAGTTATACCTTATAAAAACAAGAATGTGTTCCATTGGAGGTGAAAATTAAATCTACGTCATCTTTCAATGACGATATTCTCTCATAGAGCAATTTGGAGAATTTAAAATTGAAAACAGAAATTTTAAGCCTTTGTTAAAGTATACACGTTTTTAAAAATGCTTAATTATTTATTTTGCTATAAAAATAAATCCTTACTTAAGCAGAAAGCATTTTTCACCATACCCTGTCAGTTTTAATTTGAATGGAAAGATTTTATCCCGTTAAATAGATCAATCTGTAAAAATAAAAGGTTTCAAATAGAAGAGTTCCTGTGGCATGCATATTGTACCTTAACTTTTGGACTAGAGTTTCTTCCTAATAATTATTGGAATAATATTAAACAACTCTAACTCAAGGAAAAATAATGGGAGGACAAGAAATGCTTCTCACTGATGACTCCTTTTTTTTAATAATCACAATTTTAAATCAATAATCCAGAGGACATCATTTTACATGACTTCACAATTATGGACTGAATGTTTACACCTCTCGGGGTTTTGTTTCAAGGAAACATTCCTGATTTTCTGGACAATATTGGGCTATTCCCGATGGCAGAGAGATTGTGATGCAGGTGTCCGTATAGGAATACCTGCTTTTTGACATATTGTAATTTTTGAGAATGTATTGGAAATATTTTCAAAAAAATTTTTGCAAAGAAACAGATCGACATATACAAAAATGAAACCATTGAACTACTGTACAAATAACTTACAGTCTCCAAAATTCTCCTATGGTTTATGAAGGACCATGCCAACACAGAGAAGGGGAAAAGGGAAGTGTATGGTCCACAAGGTGAGAAAGAGTGACTCAACAGTTTACAAGTTATCAGGGTAAGATGAAAGTTTCTCAAAGTCAAGTACCAATCCATGCAGCAGAGGGCACAATACTCCCTTCTTTGCTTGGGAGATTACAATCTTTGATAATGAAACAACACTAAAGCAAGCTGAATTTAGGGAAACAAGTAATTCAAAAGTTTCATATTTCTTTCTCTGCACCATCTTTCACTTAATATATATTTTTAGTGATGCATATAAACCACACATGAACATACAAAAGCTGAAGCTGAGAACCAAAATATCCACTTTTAGAAAATTAAGATGCATGACACCAAACAGTGGTCCAGTACACACATCTCCAGGAGATTGTTGAATTGTGATTCCTTTTTTAAAAATTGGTGAAAGCATTTTTAAAATATGACTAAGGCCTATTTTTCATGGCTCAACTTGGTGTAAAATTTCAGACATCCCTACTACTTTTAAAACAAGTCTGTTTTATTAATACATATTAATCCACTATCTTACTTGTCAAATTCTACATTCCCTGGTGCGTCATATATTCACAGATGTGTGCATTCTTCTCTTCAATCATTATTAAACATTTTCAAAAGCTCTTTAAGAATTAAGATGAATGAAGACAATCCAGAAGAAGAAATAAAATATTATTCACCTCTCAATCCATTTGTTGACAATGCCATGCAAAGGTGCTTTTCTCACCAACCTTGAACAAATTTTTCCATTTATCTCTCAGTATTTTGATAACTCATCCTATAATGCATTATGTGGGCTAAGTGAAAAATACATGGCTGTGTTAAAGCTGTTGAAAGGACTTTAATTTTAAATTATGGACTGAAACGTATATTAGATTGAAAGAGAATGATGATTTGAAAAGAGATTTTAGGTAAGATTAGATTTAATATGATCGGTCATAATAAAGATTTAAGAAGGCACAAACACATGTAAAGGAAAATAATCAGTTATATTTAGGGGAAATAAATAATAACAAAACTTTAATTATTCTATTCCCCTGGAAATAGTGGACCTTATAATCTCTAGGGGTGAAATAAATTTTTGTTTTATCATGCAGTTTACTTTGAGGGATTCATTCTTTCTTAGTAAAAACTGTCCTCTTTGTAAAGTGCTCACTTATAATTTGGCTAAATTACCACACGTAACAAGAGCGTTTAACACTAAAATCCTGGTCATCAGGCCAATGCAGTCCCATGACAAATGGCCAGGATTTGTTTTCCTGTTACTGGCCAGGCTTGTCTTCTTTCTGCTCCTCCAAAGCAAGGAACTTAGCTGGATGTGGCACAAACAATTCTGCAGGTTAATAATTTGGACCTTTGGGGCATGGAAGTATGGGCTGTTTGAAAAGACAGGAGCAGGAGAGAAGGCATTGCTAAAAACATAAAAGAGGTGACAAATGGAATCCAGAAAAATAGCAACCATCTGTACAGCCTGCTCCAGTGCTGGTTGAAAATTAAAATAGAAAGAAAACTCCAGTAGGCAACACAGGAGTAGGTGGAAAAATTAAAACTCAAGTGTCTTCAGTAAAGACACTGCCCATAAAAATAACTATCCAGATCTGTTGAAGTCAGTGTATGAAAATGTATATTAAACTTAAAATATAGGCAGTGACTGGTGGAAAAATTGCAAAAATATATACTCATGATCTTTCAGAAAATTTAAAACACATGTGGACTCATGCTGGGAATAAAGGCTTGACAATTCTGACCGACTGCATAAATGTTTTTTTTTTTTTTAATTTATATTCTATTATAAATATGTATTAAGGAAAACAGGAATGTGGCCAGTTGGACATGAAAATTAGCAAAGAGTCAGATTAGAATGAGAGTCTTCTCTCATAGAGTAATTGGGAATATTTAAAATAAAATTTAAGACGTCATTAAAATGTACCTTTTAAAAGAATGGTTAATTATATGTTATGGTATATAAGTCAATCTTTACTTAGGGAAAATGAGTTTTTCCCCCTACCCTGTCAATGTTAATTGGAAAGGAAAGTCTTTAGCCCTTTTAAATAGTAAACTCTGTAAAAATAAAAGTCCACAGATAGAAGAGTTCCTGTGGAATGCATATTTTATGTTAAATTTTGGACTACATTTTCTTCCTATTATTTATTGGAATAATTTTAAACTACTCTAATTGGCAGAAAAATAATGGGAGCACAAGAAATATTTATCACTGCTTCTCCTTTTTTGAATAATCACAGTTCTGAATCGATAATTCAGAGGACCTCATTTTACATGACTTCATGAGTGTTTATTGAATGTTTACTAGGTTCGGGATTTATTTTCAAGGGAACCATTCCTGATTTTCAAGACATTATTGGGCTGTTGCTGATGTCACAGAGATTGTCGTGCAGGAGTCCATATACAAATAGCTGCTCTTTTGACATATTGTAATTTTGAGAAATATTGGGAAAAAAATCAAAATCATTCTTACCAAGAAACATATCCACATATAAAAAAATGAAACAAAGAAGTAGAGTAAAACTAGCTCCCGGCATCCAAATTTTTCTTCTGGTTTATGAAGGAACTTGCCAAACCCCAGAAATGCAAAAGGGACCTGTAAGCTCCCCAAGGTGAGAAAGAGTGACTTAACTGTTTACAAGATATCATGTAGAAGAGGAATGGTTCATAAAAATCAAGGACCATTTCCATCAAGCAGAATCGACCATCCTCCATTCTATGCATGCCAGATTACTGCCTCCATACTGAAGAAACACAAAGGGAAGACCACTTTAGAGAAATAGGAAATTACAAAGCTTCATATTTGTCTCTCTCCCCCTACTTTCCCTTAATATATATTTTTAGTGATGCATGCCAATTATACATGAACATACATAAACCTGACGCTGAGAGTAGAAATTCCCTCATAAGAAAATAAGGGGGCTTAACACCTAACAGTCGTTCCATACACACATCTCCAATGGAAACTTGAATTGTGATTCCCTTTTAAAAAATTGGCAAGAACATCTTTAAAACTTGATTAATGACTAGTATCCATGGCTTAACTGGGTGTACAGTTCCAGACATACCCACGATTATTAAAACAAATCTGTTTTATTAATACATATTAAACCAATATTTTTCTTATCCAATGTGTACATTCCCTGGTCCTTCATATAATCACAGAGGGGCGCATTCTTCTCTTCAATCATTATTAAACGTTTTCAACAGCTCTTTAAGAATTATAATAAATAAACAGAATCCGGAACAGTAAAAAAATATTATTCAGCTCTCAATCCATTTGTTGACAATGCCATGCAAAGGTGCTTTTCTTAGCATCCTTGAACAACTTTTTCCGTTTCTCTCTGTTACCTTAATAACTCCTCCCATAGTGCATCATGTTGACAAAGTAAAAAATCCATGGCTTTTGTAAAGCTATTGAAAAACTTTATTTTAAAATTTTGAACGGTAACATATATTAGATTGAAAGAGAATGTCGATTTGAATAGGGATTTTAGGTAAGATTAGATTTAATACAATCAATCATAATAAAGTTTTAAAAAGGCACAGGTAGATGTAAAGGAAAATAATAAGTCTGATTTTAGGGAAAAAATAATTTAAATTTTTAAATTATTTTCTTCCCTATGAAATTGTGGAAATTATGCTCTCAAGGGGTGAAATAAATTTTTGTTTCATCGTGAAGTTTACACTGAGGCATTCATTCTTTCTGAGTAAAAATATCCTCTTTGTAAAGTGCTCACACGTCCTTTGCATAAATTATCAAACATAATAGGATCCCTTCAAAACCCATATTATTTCCAACTAGAGAACCTCAGAGCAATGGAATCAAAGGCAGAGGAAGAAATTAGAATAGAATGAGAAAGTTTTGCCATCTCAATGAAGAGCCTTCATTATCAAAGGCCTCCAAACACCACATATTTTCTATATCAGGGCAATGGGAAAACTTTGTATGTAAAATAAAATGGTACTTCAGAAATGGATTCCAGAAGGGCTCGCAGGGGGTAGTGTGGCACACCAAAATCTTGGTCATTCTGCCAATGCAGTCCCAGGAAAAATGGACAGGATTCATTTCCCCATTACTGGCCAATCTTGTCTTCTTTCTGCTCTTCCAAAGCAGGGACCTTAGCGTTGTGTGTCACCAACACTTTATCAGTTTAATTATTTGCACTTTTTGGGCAGAGTGAAAGGGATGTTTAGAGAAGATAGCAGCAGGAGAAATGGCACTACTAAAAACAGAAATGAGGAGAACAATGGAATCCTGGAGGAAAGAATCGAAACTCAGATTGCCTTGTGCAATGTTGTATGGGGCTTTTTTGAAAATTGTGAGGAAAAGAAAACTCCTCTAGACACCTCAGGAATATGTGGAAAAAATGAAATCACAAGAGTCTTCACTACAGACATTGCCAATAAAACCAATTAGCCAGAGGAGTTGAAGAAGTGTCTGAAAGTGTATTTTAAACATAAAGTATGGTCAGTGGCTAGTGGAAAAGTGCAATAATATTTTCTTATGATCTGTCAGAAAGATTCCAACCCTTGTGGTTTCTTACTGGGGGATATAGGATCGAGTATCCTGTCTGACTGCATAAATTTATTTTTTTAAGTTATAGATTGTGTTTGAAATATATTAAAAGGAAAATAAGATTGTGGCCAATTGGAGGTGAAAACTAGCTATAAGTCAGATTAGAATGACAGTGTCCTCTCATAGACTAATTTGGAGTATTTAAAACTAAAAAAAAATAAATTTTAATTCTTCGTTAATACAAACAGTGTAAAGAATGGTTATTTATATATTTTGGTATATAAATCTACCTGTACATAGGAAATAAGGATTTTTCCTCATACCCTGTTCAATGTTAATTGGAAAGGAAAGAATTTAGCCCTTTCAAAGTGTAAACTGTGTAATATAAAATGCTACAAATAGAGAGCTCCTGTGGAATGCATATTTTACCTTAATTTTTTGACTAGATTTTCTTCCTAATATTTCTTGAAATAATATTACACTACTCTAAAGGGCAGAAAATAATAGGAGCACAAGAAATGTTTCTCATTGATTCTTCGTTTTGAATAACCATAATTTTAAATCGATAATTCAGAAGACCTCTTTATACATGACCTCAGGATTCTTTACTGATTGTTTAGAAGGCTCTGCCTTTTTTTTTTAAGGAACCCATTGCTGATTTTCGGGACATCATTGGGCTGTTGCACTTGGAACAGAAATTATGAGGCAGATGTCCATAGACAATTACCTGGGCTTTGGATATATTTTAATTTTTAGAATGTATTGGAAGAAAAAATCAAAATTATTCCTACAAAGTAACAGATCTCCACATAAGAATTGAAACCAAGAAACTACAGTACAGGTATCTCCCAGCCTCCAAATGTGTCCTATGTGTTATGAAGGACCTTGCCAACACCCAGAAGGGTAAAATGGACCTGTAAAGTCCAAAAAGTGAGAAAGAGTGCCTCAACTGTTTACAAGTTATCACGTGGAAGAGGAATTGTTCATAAAATTCTAGGACCTATTGCATCAAGCAGAGGGTACTGCCCTCCATTCTATGCATGCCCGTTTACAACCTCTGATAATGAAGAAACACAAAAGAAGACCACTTTAGAGAAATAGGTAATTCCAAGCTTTATATTTGTACCTCCCCACCCTCTTTCTCATAATATATATTTTTAGTGATGCATATCAATCATTTCTGAACATACATAAACCTGACACCGAGAGCAGAAATCCCAACCTTAGAAAATATAAGGGCAAAACCCCTAAGAGTAGTCTCATACACATAACTCCAGCAGAACCTTGAATTTTGATTCCTTTCTTAAAAATTGGCCAGAACATATTTAAAATATGACTAATGCCTATTATCCATGGTTCAAATTATGTGTACAATCCCACACACCCCCACAATTAAAAAAAAAAGGCCCTATAACTAAATCATAATAAACATCTATATTACTTATCCAATGTGTACCATCCCTGGTCCTTCATAAAATCACAGAGGTGTGCATTCACCTCTTCAATCATTTTTAAATGTTTCCATGTTACTGGCCAATCTTGTCTTCTTTCTGCTCCTTCAAAGCAGGGACCTTTGCGGGGTTTGGCCCAAACACTTTTGCAGACTAATTATTCAGACCTTGGGGGCATGGAGTATGCACTGTTTGGAAAAGAGGGCAGCTGGAGAGGAGCCACTGCTAAAAACAGTAAAGAGAAGAATAATGGAATCATGGAGGACAGAATCCAAGCTGTGATTTCCTTGTGCAGTGTGGTGTGCTGCTTCTTGATAATTGGAACAGAAAGAAATCACCATTCACCAACTCAGGATTATATGGGAAACATTAAAACCCAAGAGACTTCACTACAGACCCAGCCTATACAACAAACTAGACAGATATATTGAAGTCAGGGTATGAAAGTGCATTTTAAACATAAAGTGTAGTCAGTGGCTGGTGGAAAAAATGCCATAATATTTTCTCATGAACTGTCAAAACTATTCTGACACGTGTGAAGTCATTTTGGCAATAGACGTTTGAGAATCCTGACCGACAGCATAAAAGTTTGTTTTTGAACTTATAGATTCTGTTATACTTATACATTAAATAAAACAAGAAAGTGTGCCATTGGAGGTAAAAATTAACTATACATCAGATACAGTGATGATATTCTCTCATAGAGCAATTTGGAGAATTTAAAATTAAAAAAAGAAATTTTAAGCCCTCGTTAAAATATACATCTTTCAAAAAATGGATAATTATAGGTTTTGTTATAAAAATAAATCTTTACTTATGCAGAAAATATTTTTCCCCATACCCTGTCTGTATTAATTGGAAAGGAAAGATTTTAGCCCTCTTAAATATTAAACTCTGTAAAATAAAAGGCTACAAATAGAAGGGTTCCTGAGGCATGCAAATTTTACCTTAATTTTTGTGCTAGATTTTATTTTAATTATTTTTTAATAATAATAAATTACTCTAACTGGCAGAAAAATAATGGGAAGAAAAGAAAAGCTTCTCACTGATGGCTCCTTGTTTGAATAATCACAATTTTAAATCAATAATTCAGAGGACATCTTTTTACATGACTTCTGGATTCTTTACTGAATGTTCAGATCACTCAGGATTATGTTTCTAGGAAAACATTCCTGATTTTCTGGACATCATTGGGCTGGTCCTGATGGTGGAGAGATTGTGATGCAGGTATCCATATATGAATACCTACTCTTTTCACATATTTTAATTTTTGAGAATAATTTGAAAAAATATTCAAAAAAAATCTTAAAAAGAAACAAATCGACATAGAAAAAACGGAAAGCAAGGATCTAGACTACAAATAGCTTTCAGCCTCCAAAATTATTCTATGGCCTATGAGGGACCTAGCCAACACCCAGAAGTTAAAAAGGGTACTGTATGATCCAGAAGGTGAGAAAGACTGACTCAAATGTTTACAAGATCTCCGGGTAAGAAGCATGGATCTCCAAAGTGAAGGACCTATTCCATCAAGCAGATGGCACCACCTTCCATTCTATGCATGCCAGATTACAACCTCTGATACTGAAGAAACTCAAAAGGAAGACCAATTTATGGAAATAGGTAATTCCAAAGCTTCATATTTGTCCCTCCCCACCCTAGTTCTCTTAATATATATTTATAGTGATGCATATCAATCATACATGAGTATAAATAAACCTGAGGCTGAGAGCAGAAATCTCAACCTTAGAAAAAAAAGGGGGCATAACACCTAACAGTGGTCCCATAAGCACATTTCCAGCAGAACTATGAATTGTGATTCCTTTTTTAAAAATTAGTGAAAGCATCTTTAATACATGACTAATGCCTATTATCCATGGCTCAACTCCATTGTACAATTCCAGACATTCCCACGATTTTTAAAACATGTTTGTTTTATTAAAACATATTAAACCACTATCTTTCTTATCAATGTGTACATTCCTGGTCCTTCATATAATCACAGAAGTGTGCATACTTTTCTGCAATCATTATTAAACGTTTTCAACAGCTCTTAATAATTATAATATATAAAGCAAATCCAGAACAATATATAAAATATTATTCACCTAATATTACATCTAATATTATTCAAGATTAGATGTAATATAACCAACTTAAAAATGATTTAAGAAAGCACTGACACATATAAAGGAAAATAATCAGTCATATTTAGGGGAAATAAATAATAAAAAAAATTTAATTATTTTATTCCCCAGGAAATAGTGGACCTTATAATCTCTAGGGGTGAAATAAATTTTTGTTTTATCATGCAGTTTACTTTGAGGTGTTCATTATTTCTTAGTAAAAAATGTCCTCTTTGTAAAGGACTCACTTATACTTTGGCTAAATTAGCACACATAACAATATCACTTCGAAAATCATATAATTTCCAACTAGAGATCCTAAGAGCAGTGGAATCAAGGGCA
>JAKSZT010042627.1:141519-154661 GCA_026826555.1 Tolypeutes matacus | reverse complement strand
TCTACAGATTTAATGCAATCCCAATAAAAGTCAACACTATATTTTTTTTTCCCAGAGGTAACTCTTAAGCACACCTCTGTAGGAGCTCATAGAACATCTAAGTGCCTATCATGCCACTCAGTGGGGTTCCTGAGGGCTCCAGAGACACCCTGGACCTATATAAGGGGGGATAGCCCCAGAGACTGATGCCTTATCAGTGGGTTCTATTTTGGAATCTGTGCTCCTGAGAGTGACAGAATTGGACTCAAATAAGTCCTCCCTGCACATGGTTCACCAGTCCCTTCTATTCAAACCTGTATATGATGCTGGAGTTTTTAGGTATACTTCCAGAGACTGGAGCCTCCTGCCTACCTATGTGCCAGGTGTGCATGAAATCTAGGTGGAGATGCAACTCCTACCCTCCAGCTCAATGGACTCATCCAAGTCACCTGGTGAGGAGACAACGATGGGCAATGGCAATCCCAGGGAATGGAGAGGGCCTGCATCGGCAGGCAGGATCATCCCACCCACCATATCCATGGGATATAAGCCCTCTCTCACTTGGAGTTGGAGTGGACTTCATCATCCCAGTCCCCTAGGATTGGGGGAAGAACTATGGACTAGAGTGGACTTGGTGGTATTCTCTTGTTCACATATGGTGATTCTAGCAATGCAAGAAGTTGTAACAATGAGGTGGAGCCGGTGGCCACTTGACACTTTTGGGGTAGGGAGGGGATGACCGGTTGAAATACAGGGGCTTCTTTGGGAGTTGGAGTTTGTCCTGAGTACCGTTGTGGCAACGGATGTAGGCCATTTGAAATCAACACACACCACTCTGAACTGAGTGGGAGAGAGTGTGGTGTACAGTGTGAACTGTGGTCTATGGTTGGTGCCAGGCTCCAGGATGTGTAAGTTCATTGAGGGTGGTAGGCCACACTGTGGAAATGTTTGTGTGGGATGTGGTGGGAGGTGTGGGAGGTGGGCAACATGGGAATCCCATTGGGTTCCGTGTAATATTTTGGGTAATCTAAGCACCTCTTAAAATATATGTATATATATATAAATAACATTTTTGTAAGCAAATACACATATATGCATATATATTTATATATCATTTTGCAAATGTTTGTATGTATTGTGAGAATTTTGATTTTTACCCATAATAAAAATAAAAAAATAAAAAAAACATGATTAGCAAATATTTTCTCCCATTATATAGGTTGGCTTTTCACTATGTTGATGACATCCTTTGAAATACACAAAAAGTTTAAAGTTTTCATGAAATCAATTTGTCTTTTTCTTTTTTGCATGTTTTAAAATTATATCAGAGTTTTGGCCTAGTCCATAAGTAAATTTTTATAATTTCATCTGAAAAACGTATTGTTTTTTTGCTGAAATTTTTGGTAATATTATTTCCCCCAATGAATTTGTTTAGCTCTCTTGTCAAAAATAAATTGACTGTAAAGGGTTTCATTCTGAAATATAAATTCTCTTTCATTGACCTATATGCTTCTCCTTATGTTACAACTATATTGTCATGATTTCTTTACCTTTCCAGTAATTTTTGAAATTGGGAAGTGTGTCCTCTTCATATTTTATTTCATTTTTAAAGATTGTTTTGTTTATCTGGGTCCCTTGACTTTCCATGTAGATTTCAGGATCATTTTATACATTTCCACAGAAAGACACACACACACACACACACAAACACTGCAAGGGTTTAATATGTATTACATTGAAACTGTAGGTAAACTTGAGTATTAAGCTCTACACATTCCATCTTACATCGGAGTAATATTCCATTGTATGTGTATACCAGAGTTTGCTTATCCATTCACCTGTTGATGGATATTTGGGTTGTTTACAACTTTTGGCAATAATGAATACTGACGTTATGAACATTGATGTGCATATATCTGTCGTGTCCCTGATTTCAATTCTTCTGGGTATATATCCAGTAGTGGAATTGCTAGATCGTGTGGCAGATCTATAGTTAGCTTTCTTTGGAACCACCAGACTATCCTTCACAATGGTTGCAACTTTTGGCATTCTTACCAGAAGGGTATAATGGTTCCCATTCTTCCACATCCTCTCCAACACTGGAAGTAAGGTGATATCTCATTGAAATTTTGATATGCATTTCCCTAATGGCTGGTGATATTGACCAACTTTTCATGTGATTATAGCCATTTGTATTTTTTCTTTGAAGAAGTGTCTATACAAATCACTTCCTCATTTTTAAAAAATATTTTAAAAGATGCTTAGGTTACATAAATATTATGCAGAAATTAAATGGATTCCCATGTTCCCCACCTCCCACACCTCCATAACATTCCACATAAACATCTTTCATTAGTGTGGCACATCACCTGCAATGGATATACACGTCCTGGGGCTTTGCCATTAAGCATGGACCATAGTTCACATTGTAGACCACACACTCTCCCACACAGTTCTGCATGTTATATGCTGATGTAAAATGACCTATATCTGTCGTTGAAATGTAATTTAGGATAATTCCCAAGTCCCAAAAAATCCCCTGTATTACAACTGCTTTTCCCTTCCCTGTTCTGAAAGTGTCCAGTGGCCACTGGCTTCAACATACTGTTGTAATTTCTTCCATTGCTTGAATCACAATATGTCTACAACAGAATACCAGTCAGTCCACTCTAGTCCATAGCTCTTCCCCCAATCCTGAGAGGTTTGGGAAGGTGATGACACCTCCATCTCCAAGTGAGAGGGGGTTTATATCCCATGGATATCATGGATGAGATTATCCTTTCTGCAGCTGCAGGCTCTCTTCATTCCCTGGGATGGCTGCCGTCCATCATCATCTCCTCACCAGGTGACTTGGGTGAGTACATTGAACTGTAGAGTAGGAGTTGCAGTTCCACTGAGATTCCAGGCACAGCTGGCACATGGGAAGACCAAAGGCTCCAGTCTCAGGAAGAGACCCACAAACTCCAGCATCACATATAGGTTTGAATAGAAGGCACTGATGGGCCATGTGCAGGGAGGACTTATTTGAGTCCAACTCTGTCACTCTCAGGAGCACAGATTCCAAAGTGGAACCCACTGATAAGGCATCAATCTCTGGAGCTATCCCCCCCCACATTATATAAGGCCTGGGTGTCTCCAGAGCCCTCAGGAGCCCCTCTGTGGGGGTGATACCCCACTTTGGTGTTCTATGAGCTCCTACGAGGTGTGCGTAAGCGTTACTTCCAAAATAATAATGATAAGCTTAAATGTAAGAGATAAAGTACATGGAAACTCAGGGAAAAAAAACTAAAAGTAAGATATAATTAAAGGGTTGGGACATTCATAAAATGGGAAAAAATAAAATAAATTATTGTTATTTTTTTTTTCCTTTTACCACTGCATTATCAGTATCTAGTTTGTACCATGGCACCTTCCCCCTCTCACTCCCCAGTGTATCCCAAATTTCCATTTAATTTTCAAAGAAGTTTTAGGTAACAGCAAAGACACACAGAATACTAGAGATTCTCATATCCCCAACCTCCTCCCCCTTTCCTTACAACATATTAAAACTTTTTATGTGGATGGTAGCGATGTTATAACTGTTATACACAGTGTGAAACATGGCTACTAAACATTGTCAATGGTTTACAGTATAGTTTACAATTTAGATGGTACAGTTTAATAATTCTTGATGATATTTACCATGTCCTGTTTCCATTACTGTAAGGTAATGAAAAACATTTCCCCTGACCACTAAATACCTCCTGTTTGATCTTTTCTGTTCCTTCCTCCCCATCTCCCTGGGGCACATGAAACTCCCCTGTCTTGACTCATTGGATGACAAGATTAATAGTTACATGCAACAAGAGGTCTTAACATGCTGATGATCCTCCCCTATTAAACACCAAGACCCACTCCCATCTCTCCAGCCAGTATCCTGGGAATTCTAACACACCCTTCCTATTCTACTGACTTATCAACTCTGCCCCACCAAACCCAAAAACATCACTACCCACCTGTACTATCCTTCAATATGCAACTATACTCTCTCACTTTACCATAGATTATGACCATATGGGTGATGGCCCACAACCTTCTCTTCTCTTTCTCTCCCTTGTCAGCATATCTTTCAGACAATGGTTCTCAGAGACTGATCACTTTCCTCAATTCAAATCAGCGAGGTCATATACTGTTCATCCTTCAATGCCTGGCTTGCTTCACTCAACATAAGGTCTTCAAGCTTCATCCATGTTATTCAGTGAGTTAGCAATTTATTCTGTCTTACAGCTAGGTAATATTCCATTGTATGTATGCACCACATTTTGTTTGTCCATTCATCTGTTGATGGGTACTGGGGCTGATTCCAACTTTTGGCAATTGTGAACAATGCTGCTATGAATATTGGTGTGCATATATCTGTTCGTGTCTTTGCTTTCAATTCTTCTGGGTATATATCCAAAAGTGGGATTACTGCTAGTTTTCTGAGGAAGAGACAAACTGTCCTCCACAGTGGCTGGACCATTCCACAATCCCACCAGTAGTGGATGAGAGTTCCTATTCCTCCACTTGCTCTCCTACACTTATAGTCTGCTTTTTTTTTTTAATAGCTGCCATTCTGATTGTTGTAAGATGGTATGTCAAAGAAGTTTTTAGATTTGCATTTCCCTAATACCTAGTGATGTCAAGCATTTTTTCATGTGCTTTTTAGCTATTTGTAATCCTTCCTTGGAGAAGTGTCTTTTCAAGTCACTTGCCCATTTTCTAAATGGATTGTTTATCTTTTTATTTTCGAGGTGTAGGATTTCTTCATATATGCAGGATATTAGGGTCCTATCAGATATATGGTTGCCAAATATTTTCTCCCATTAGGTAGGCTGCCTTTTTATTTTCCTAATAACGCCCTTTGAGGTGAAGGATTTTTTAATTTTGAGGAGATCACATCATCTATTTTTTCTCTGCTGCTTGTGCTTTTGGTGTGAAGTTCATGAAAGCATTTTCTATTACAGGGTCCTGTAGATGTTTCCCTACATTATCTTCCAAGTTCTTTATGGCTTTGGCTCTTATATTTAGATCTTTGATCCATCTTGAGTTGATTTCTGTGTAAGATGTGAGATATTATTCTTCTCTTATTCTTTTGGATATGGATATCCAGTTCTCCAAGCACCACTTGTTAAAGAGGCCATTCTCTCTCAACTGAGTGGGCTTGGTGGCATTGTCAAATATCAGATGACTGTATATGCAAGGATCTATATCAGAATTCTCAATTCGGTTCCATTGGTTAGTATGTCTATTCTTGTTCCAATACCATGCAGTTTTGAGCATTGTAGCTTTGTAGTGTGTTTTAAAGTCAGGTAATGTGATACCCCCAACTTCATTTTTCTTTTTCAATATGCCTTTGAAATTTGGTGTCTCTGACATTTCCAAATATATTTTGTACTTAGTTTTTTCAGTTCTTTAAAAATACAGTGTTGATTTTTATTGGGATTGCATTAAATCCGTAGATTAGTTTGGGTAGCATAGACATCTTGATGATGTGTACTCTTCCTATCCATGAACAGGGAATATTCTTCCATTTATTTAAGTCTTCTTTGATTTCCTTAAACACTGTTGTGTAGTTTTATGTATATAAATCCTTTACATCTTTAAATTTATTCCTAGGTATTTGTTTCTTTTAGTTACTATTGTAAGAGTCATTTTTTCTTTGATTTCTTCCTCAGATTGCTTGTTATTCATGTACAGAAATGCTACTGATTTTTGAGCATTTATCTTATACACTGTCACATTACTGAACTCCTTTATAAGTTCTAGAAGCTTTGTTGTAGATTTCTCAGGGCTTTCTACGTATAGGATCATGTCGTCTGCAATAATGGAATTTTTATTTCTTCTTTTCCAATTTGGATGTTTTTTATATGTTTTTCTTGCCTCAGTGTTTGAGCAAGTAATTCTAAGACAATGTTAAATAGGAGTGGTGATAGTGGGCATCCATGTCTTGTTCCCAATCTCAGAAGGAAGGATTTTAGTATTTCACCATTGAAGATGATATTAGCTTTGTGTTTTTCGTATATACCCTTTATCATATTCAGATAGTTTCCTCCTATTCCCATCTTTGGCAGTGTTTTTATCAGGAAAGAGTGCTGTATTTTGTTGAATGCTTTTTATGCATCTATAGAGATAATTATGTGAATTTTTTCTTTCAATCTGTTTATGTGGTGTATTACATTGATTGAGTTTCTTATATTGAGTCATCCTTGCATACCCGGGATGAAACACACTTGGTCATGGTGTATAATCCTTTTGATATGTTGTTGAATGTGATTAGCAAGTATTTTGTTGAGGATTTTAGTATCTAGGTTTATTAGAGAAATTGATCTCTAATTTTCCTTTGATGTACTATCTTTGTTTGGTTTTGGTATTAGGGTAATGTTGGCATCGTAGAATGAGTTTGGCAATATTCCTTCTATTTTTATTTTTGGAAGAGCTTAAGTAGAATTGGTGTTAGCTCTTTCAGGAACCTTTGGTAGAATTCAGCTGTGAATCCATCTTGTCCTAGGATCTTCTTAGTTGGGAGATTTTTTCATGACAGAGTCTATCTTTTTACTTGAAATTGGCCTATTGAGTTCATCAACTTCTTTTTCCATCAATGTAGGCTGTTTGTGAGTCTCTAGAAACTTGTCCATTTCCTCTAAATTATCATTCTTGTTGGCATATAATTTTTGAAAGTATCCTTTTATGGTATTCTTTATTTCTGTGGTGTCAGTAAGATATTCCCTTGCCCATTCCTTGTTTTGTGTATTTGCATCTGTTCTTTGTTAGTCTGGCAAAGGGTTTCTCAATTTTATTGATCTCAAAGAACCAGCTTTTGGTTTAATTTTCTCTAGTGCTTTCTTATTCTCTATTTCATTTAGTTCTGTTCTAATCTTTGTTATGACCTTCTTTCTACTTCCTTTAATTTTAGTTTGTTTTTGTTCTTCCATTTCCTCCATGTGGGTACTTTGGTCTTCAATTTTAGCTCCTTCTTTTTTAATATGTGTATTTATAGCTATGAATTTCCCTCTCAGGATAGCTTTTGCTGCATCCCATAGGTTTTGATATGTTGTGTTGTCATTTACATTAGTTTCAAGGTAGTTTCTGATTTCTTTTGAGATTTCCTCCTTGACCCACTGTTTATGTAAGTGTGTATTGTTTAACTTCCATATCTTTGTGCCTAATCTGTTTCTCTGGCCCTTCATTATTTCCAATTTCATTCCATTGTGGTCAGAGAAATTACTTTGTATAATCTCAATCTTTCTGATTTCATTGAAAGTTGTTCTGTGGTCTAGCATGTGGTCTTATCTTGGACTATGATCCATGTGCATGTGAGAAGAATTTAAATCCTGCTGTATTTGGGTGTAGTGCTCTGTATATGTCTATTAAGCCAGTTCCTCTAATGTATTGTTCAGAGTTTTTGTTTCTTTATTGATTCTCTGTCTAGATGTTCTGTCTAATGGTGATAATGGTGTATTCCAATCCCCCACTACAATTATACAGGCATTTGTTTCTCCACTTAGTTTTTTTGTTTGTTTCATGTCTTTTGAGGCACCTCAATTAGGTGCATAAATGTTTATGAATGTTCTCTCTTCTTGAGAGATTACCCCTTTTACTAAAATATAATGTCCATCTCTCTCTCTTACAATAGTTTTGTATTTAAAGTTTATTTTATCTTATATTAGGATAGCTACTCCTGCCATTTTTTGGCTTATAAGACTTGGTGATACAAATATTTAACTCATGTAGGCAATTTAGAGTAATAGGAAATAAAGTGGAGTATCTACAATGGACTCAGAAACCAAATAGAGGAATATATATATAATGATTTAGAAGGCTAGAATGATGAGGAGGGAGAGAAAGAGTAAAGAATGGGCTGAAAGAAAAAGTTAATATTAATAAAAAAAGAAGAAAACAGAATAGATAGAATAGAAATTGGCACCCTTAAATTGTGGGCTAATGAAAAAAAAGGTGGTATTGAAGAACCACAACAGAAAGCAGAAGGCAAAAAGATGAAGGAACGAAAAGAGATAGATTGGGAGACAAAATCAATATAGACAGAGAGTGGGAAATCACTGAAGAAGAAGTACAGCAAAGAAGAGACAAGCTAGCAGCATCTAATTTAAAAAAAGAAAGAAAGAAAGGAAAATGTAGGTGGGGAGGAAAGATAAAAGAAAAGCAAGGGACAACTAATAAGGAAAGAAAAACCAAACAACCACACAAGCAAGCAGTCTAACAAAGCCAAGGAAGAACATTATTCTTTCTTGGGCCCTTGTGGAACCTATCAGCCTGCTTGTATTCTTCATCAGTCAATTGCCCTGCAAGGTTCTGTCTGTGGGTTTGAGGCAGATTTTAGCTATTAAACTAAATTAAAAAGAAAAATTGATTTTTTATTTTTTATATTGACTGTCTTCTCTCTCTCTCTCTCTCTCTCACTCTCTCTTTTGGCAAACTAAGGGATCCAAAAGAAGTCCTCTTCTAGACTACCCACTTCACCGAGGGGACTCTAACTAGGCTCATGGAAACTAATCAAGAACTTCCTACTTCCTGGCCTCCCCATGGGAGCTAAAGCTCTGATGCTGTCAGTGCAGAATGATAAATATGGCTGACTCTGCCCCCTCTGGAGCCAAGCCTCAGTGTCACTGGGCTGTGGTGTAAATCAGGCTTCCTCAGTAGATTCACCTCTCCCCTCAGCCTGGAGCTTCTTCAAGCCAGTTTATCTGCTTCCCAAAGCTATGAGTGGTCTAGGCAGGCAAATGCAAAAAAAAGAAATCCCTCTCCACCTTCTATCACAACCCTCCCACTCTTGGAGAATGCTCCCTCTCACCAGGTTGCTGGAGATTGGGGCATATCCCTGGCAGCTAGATAAATTGACTTTCTCAGCAGATTCACCACTCCCCTCTGCCTGGTGCTGCTTCAAGCCAGTTATTTTTTTCCCCAAACCTGCAAGGGTTTCCAGGCAGCCAAATCCAGAGAAAGGAAACCCCTCTCAACCCTTTGCCAGAACCCTCCCACTCTCAGAGAACGTACCCTCTCACTGGGTTGCCAGCAGTAGTTAAGGCTCAAACCAGCCTTTTTCCCTGAGGGTGGGGCTCAGCCATCTGTGTTAACCACCACAGGGAGGGTTAAAACACATGAATCTCTTCTGAGCAATGTCAAGCTCTCTCCATATAGATGCCCTCAAGGTTCTTGCTCTGTGTGCTCACAGCACAGACCCCTGGTCAGGACTCTGTCCCCAATCAGCCATCCTCAAAGAGCGAGTTAGTGAGTGCCCTCCTAAACTGACACCATCTTTTGCCTCCCTCACTTGCCCATTTTTAAGAGGGTTGTTTGTCTTGTTTTTTTTTCAAGGTGTAGGATTTCTTTACATATGCTTGATATTATGTCCCTATTAGATATAAGTATTTTCTCCAATTTGGCATTCTGTATTTTCATTTTCTTGACAATCTCCTTGAGGTGCCCAAGTTTTCAATTTTAAGGAGGTCCCATTTATTTTTCATTTCATTGCTCATGCTTTGGGTGTAAAGTTCATGAAACCATTTCCTAATACAAGATATTGTATAAATGCTTCCCTAAATTATCTTCTGCAATCTTTATTGTCTTGAATCTTGTAATTACACCTTTGAACCACTTTGAGTTAATTTTTGTATAAGGTGTGAGATGTTCTTCTCTCAATCTTTTAAATATGGATATCCAATTCTCTAAGCAGAATTTGTTGAAGAGGCCCTTCTCTCCTAGATGAGTGAGTTTGGTGTCCTTGTCAAATATCTGTTGACTGTATATGGGAAGATCTATATCAGAAATCTCAATTTGGTTAAGTTGGTCAGTATGTCTATCCTTGTGCCAATACCATGCATTTTTGAACACTGTAGTTTGTAGTACATTTTAAAGTCAGATTGTGTGGTTTCTCCAATTTTGGTTTTCTTTTTCAGTATGCCTTTGGCTATTGGGGGCTGCTTGCTCTTCCAAATAAATTTCATAGTTATCTTTTCCAATTCAACAAAAAATGCTGTGACAATTTTTTGGATGATTGTAGTAAATCTGTAAATCAGTTTCGGTTAACTAGACATCTTAATGAAGTTTTGTCTTCTTATCCATGAACAGGAAATATTCTTCTATTTATTTAGGTCTTCTTTCATTTCCTTAACTAGTGTTGTAGAGTTTTCTGAATACAAGTGTTTTGCATCTTTAGTTAAATTTATTCTTAGGTATTTGATTCTCATAGTTGCTATTGTAAATGGGATTTTTTTTCCTGATTTCCTCCTCAGTTTGCTCCTTATCATTGTACAGAACTGCTATTGATTTTTCCACATTGATCTTATAACCTGCCACTTTACTGAAGTTATTTATAAGCTCTAGAAGCTTTGTTGTAGATTTCTCATGCCTCTGTATGTATAGGATCATGTCATCTGCAAATAGTGAAATTTTAACTTCTTCCTTTCCAATTTGAATGACTTTTATATATTTTTCTTGCCTAAGTGCTTGAGCAAATACTTCTAACACAATGTTAAATAAGAGTAGTGAAAGTGTGCATCCTTGTCTTGTTCCAGATATTAGAGGGAAAGCTGTTAGGATTTCACCATTGAATATGATGTTAGCTGTGGGTTTTTCATATATACCCTTTATCATGTTGAAGAAGTTTCCTTCCATTCTTAACTTTTGACGTGTTTTTTTTTTTTTTTAATCAGGAAAGAGTGCTGTATTTTGTCAAATGCTTTTTCAGCATCTAGATAGATAATCATGTGATTTTTTTCTTTTGATCTGTTGATATGGTGTATTATATTGATTGATTTTCTTCCATTGAACCATTCTTGCATACCAGAGATGAAACTCACTTAGTCTTGGTGTATAACTCATTTGACTTGTTGTTGAATATGATTAGCAAGTGTTTTGTTGGAGAATGTACCATCTAGTTTCATCAGAGATATTGGCCTGTAGATTTCTTTTCTTGTGGTGTCTTTTTTGACTTTCATATTAGGGTGAATTTGGAATCATAGAATTAGTTAGGCAATGTTCCCTCCACTTCTATTTTTTGCAAAAGTTTAAGGAGGATTAAAGTGTTAGATCTTTCTTGAATGTTTTGTAGTATTCACATTAGAAGGCATCTGGTGTTAAGCTGTTCATAGTTAGGAGGTTTTTGATGACTAATTCTATCTTGTTACTTATGATTGTTCTGTTGAGTTCATCAATTTCTTCTTTCACCAATGTAGGATGCTAGTGTGTTTCTAGGAATTTGTCCATTTCCTCAAAATTATGCATCTTGTTGGCACAAAATTTTTCAAAGGATCTTCTTATGATACTCTTTAGTTATTTTGGTCAGTAGTGGTATTTTCTTCCTTGTTTCATGACTGCCGGGGTTGAGAATCCCTGGCACTGAGGGATGTCTAGCAAGCACCAACTAGCAATGCAACTGGCGAAAGACATTGACTAAAAGGTGGAAAAGGCAAAGACAAATGAGTCTATATAGCTAAGAGATTTCAAAGTGAGTTGAAAGGTCATTCCAGAGGTTATGCTTATGCAAGTGTCAGCAGGATCTCATTGACTGCCAAAGTAAATACTGCTTCAAATAGGAGGGCACCTGAAGGCTCTGGATACACCCAGACACTATAGTCAGTGTAGACAGCTCAGGGATTTGGCACACTGCCATTGGGGCCTACTTTGGAACTTATGCTCCCCAGTGTGACAGAGTCGGACTCAGTTGTAGTTTCTTTACACATGGGTTTTCTCACCCTTTTATTTGAACTTATTTTTAGTAATAAAGTGGATAAATGTATGCCCAAGAGACTTAAATCATTGAGCTTTCCATATGACATTTGGTACCTGACTCTCATCAGCATTGCTACACTTACTCTTCAGTTCATTGAACTCACTCAGGACAACTAACAAGGAGATGATAATGGACAATGAACAATCCAAGGAACAGTGAAAGTCTGCAACTGTAAGCAAGATAATCCCATCCATTTGCCCCATGGGATCTAAGCTCCCTCTTAATTAGAGTCAAAGTAGTCATCACCATCCCAGAAAAGTCAGGATTGGGGAATGAACCATGGACTAAAGTAGACTTACGGTTATTTTACTATAGACTAATTGTGATTCTAGCAATAGAAGAACACTTATCATTGATGAAGTGGCAGTGACCACTGGAGGCTCTGATTGGAGGGAGAGGGAAAAATAATTACAACATGGGAGCATATTTGGGACTTCAGAATTGTCCTGAATGACATTGCAATGACAGATACAGGCCATTATATATCTTGTCCTAACTTACAAAATTGTGAAGGAGACAGTGTAATTACAAAGTAAACCATAATCCATGCTTAGTGGCAATGCTTTAAAATGTGTTCATCAATTATAACAAAGGTATCCCACTAATGAAGGATATTGTTATTGTGGGAAAATGTGAGAAAGGCAGTGAGCAGGGCCTATGGGATTCAAACATATTTTTTTGTAATATTTATGTAATCTATGTAATTGTTAAAAAATAAAAATTATATTATAAAAAAAGAAGTGAGTTCAGCATTCAGAGAGAATGTCCCAGCTCATTTTGGACAGCCAATATCTCCTGGAATCTCATCAAATACCTTCAAAGGAACTTCATCAGAGTCCCTGGTGTGCAGCCTATTTGCAGTATTTGGCTTTGTGCATCCCCATAGTTACATGAGGGAATTTTAAAAAACCTCATACTATTTACAGATATTTCCTGTTCATTCTGTTTTACTAGAGAACACTAATACATTATTAATCATAATTATTATTATTTTTATTATAGCAGCCATTATAGCTTTAACAATCCTTTCTCCTTCTTAGAGTGAAGAAATCAGAAAGATAGGTCCATATATCAAGAGATCAATGGATAAAATATTAAGGGGCTTTTGCCAGGTATTAAATTTTGAATTTTATAAATATAAACTTCATAATGTTGACAGTCTGGAATAATAACTGTATTTGGATCTGATCCAGCTGTTTTAATGGAGACTCATTTAACACTGTCTTATGAAAGAAAGAAGGATTTTATTTTGATTGATTGCTTGACTCATGTACAGGTTAACTTGCTAGGTAACACACAAAGAACTATTTTCTTTTCTGGACATACATATTTCTCCTATCTCATTGCTCTGCCCTTTCCTGGGTTTTTTTTTTTTTTTTTTTTTTTTTTTTTT
>JAKSZT010042627.1:131205-141419 GCA_026826555.1 Tolypeutes matacus | reverse complement strand
GTTTTTTTTTTTTTTTTTTTTTTTTTTTTTGCTTAGTGACTCTTTTTTTTTAATTTATTTTTTATTGTGGGTAAAAATCAAAATTTTCACAATACATACCACTATTTGTAAAATGATATATAAATATATATGCATATGATGAAAAAAATTCAAAGTTTTGTTCTCTCCTGCCAAATGTGAAAAAGAATGTAAAAGTCAATCACCTTACTTATAGGAATATAACCCAGAACATACAATACACCTGTTAAAACCTTATTAGCCTCAAGGTCATCATACTGGCATACTTGCCTCCAGTTATGCTGTACATTGTATCCTCTAGCCTGGAAGTTGTACATTCTGATGATATTTGGATGCAATGTCTCCACCACTCCCCAAAACAGAAAAGGAATTTAAATATTAGATAACTAGTAATTTACCAAAACATCAAATGAGAAGTCAGAGTTAGAGAAAGTTTACAATAAAATGGATTATTTTAAAATATTTCACTCTTGATATAAATATAATTAGTTTACAGATATTTAATTTTTATAATAGCATTCTATTTTATACATAAAATTATCAAAAATGAACTCAAAATATATGCATTGCTAGTTGCCTTCCTAAGAGCTGTGTCAAATAAAAATAATGCTTCCAGGCTTTCCTGAAAGGAAGGGAGTATGAAATAGTTATTTAACTCAAGTCTTTCAAATATAGAGTTTGTGGAAATTTTTGGAACTCCTTTCAGCTAAACTCTTATAAAAGTCTCAACTACCACGTTCTGCCTTTCCAGGTATCAAGACAATGATGTAATGATTGGTGTTTAAATGTTCATTTCCATTCCTGGGGAATCAGAGCCATGTGCTCAGAATAGTGAAAACTAAAGAAGTCTTGTTATGTGGTGATATTTGGAGCTGTCATTTGAAGTCTAGAATTTTTTTGTGTAACAGAACAGTAAATACTATTTAGCTTAAGCAACATTTTGGGGTTCTAATTTTATTCAAGAGTATCATGACTCCAAACTGATACACTAAATAAACCAAAAAAAAAAAAAAAATGCCAGCAGTCATGGAAAGAAGATTTGAAAACATTTGGGATAAAAGGTATAGTCGTTGCCTCATATTTTATAATAGAGCATCAATCTCTATTGTCCAACAACTAAAGTCTAAAAGTGATAGGCAAAGCAGTAGAAGATGAAATCTATATAACAAAAGTACAAAAATGGTAAAAAGTTAAATAGATATTATAAATCTTCCAAATTATCAGTAGAGAAAATCAAGTAAAGAACAAGCATAAATACCCAAAGACCATATGGACACCTTACAATGGTAAAATGTGAATAGAATATTTCTCAAAAGCATTACAATGCATAGTTAAGAAATTCTTCTCTTTCCACAGTAATACGGAAATTGATTATAGATTTGAGTTTAGGAATATGAGTGTGAGACATATCTTTCTCTGTATCAGTTTTTTATGATCATGTTTGATCTTATCATTTTATTTGAAAAATTTTAAAAATTAAAGAAAAATTGAAATGTTTTATGTACACATATGCATAATTCACATGAATTTATTAATTGTTAACATATTATTTCATCAATATGTAATTTTAAATTTATAGATATAAAGATTTTTTAAAATGTTTCAGAAAGGGCACAAATTTTTCACATAATTATCATATATATATGTTTATACATATATATAATTTCTAATGTATTTATAATATAACAGTTTCTCCCAATGAACTATTTAAATGTGTGGCAGAAGTTTGCAGGCATGAAGTTTGAAAATGATGTTAGCTTTGGGTTTTTCATATATACACGTTATCATATTCAGAAAGTTTCCATCTATTCCTATCTTTTGCAGTGTTTTTATGAGGAAAGAGTGCTGTATTTTGTCGAATGCTTTTTCTGCATCTACAGAGATGATCATGTGATTTTTTTCTTTCAATCTGTTTATGTGGTGTATTACATTGATTGATTTTCTTATAGTGAACCATCCTTGCATACCCGGGATGAAAGCCACTTGGTCATGTTGTATAATTCTTTTTATATGTTGTTGAATGTGATTAGCAAGTATTTTGTTGAGGATTTTAGCATCTAGGTTCATTAGAGTAATTGGTCTGTAATTTTCCTTTCTTGTGGTATCTTTATTTGGTTTTGGTATTAGGGTAATGTTGGCATCATAGAATGAGTTAGGTAATATTCCTTCTACTTCTATTTTTTGGAAGAGCTTAAGTAGAATTGGTGTTAGCTCTTTCCAGAATGTTTGGTAGAATTCAGCTGTGAAGCTTCTGGTCCTGGGTTCTTCTTATTTGGGAGGTTTTTAATGACTGAGTCTATCTCTTTACTTGTAATTGGGCTGTTGAGTTCACCTATTTCTTCTTTCATCAATGTAGGTTGTTTGTGGGTTTCTAGAAACTTGTCTATTTCCTCTAAATTATCATTCTCATTGGCATATAATTTTTCAAAGTATCCTCTTATGACACTCTTTATTTCTGTGGGGTCTGTAGTGATATCCCCTTGCTCATTCCTTATTTTATGTATTTGCATGTGTTCTCTCTTTTTCTTTGTTAGTCTGGCTAAGGGTTTGTCAATTTTATTGATATTCTTGAAAAACCAGCTTTTGGTTTTGTTTATTGTTTCCAGTGCTTTCTTATTCTCTATTTCATTTAGTTCTGCTCTAATCTTTGTTATTTCCTTCTTTCTACTTCATTTAGGTATTTGGTATAATCAAATTGTTGTGTGTTCATCACCTCAATCATTATTAAAACATTTTCATTATTTAAGTATAACAATAGTAAACAAAAAAGAAACAGGAAAATTCCTTACCTTTCAATGTCTCTGTGTCCCCTGCTGTACATAGCTATTTCTAGCTATTCTTGAGCCAATATTTATTTATTTATTAAGCTGTTTTATTGCAATACATTTACATGTCATATGATCTACCCAAAGTGTAGATCATGACTTTTTTTAAGTTATTAAATGTCTTTTAATGTAAAATTATAAAATAAATTTAAAAATTGAAAGAAGTTACAAATTTTAAATAAGTGTGCAAGGCCATGTTAAAATTAATAAAACCAATTATAAAAAATAAATAGCAGAACAAAAAACCTATTATATTTCAAATATAATACAAATTACTTATTATTTAATTCTATTATATTTCAGCTCTATTGGACATAATAACCTCTAAGAATGAAATAACTTCTTGGTTTCGTTATTTAATCTCCATTTAAGCCGTAATTCTTTGTAGGTAACCAAATTACTCTTTGAGAATACTTCACGTCTTATTGGAATGAATTACAGCAGTTAACAATTTGAAAACTCATACATTTTTGAGGCAGAAAACTCAAAATCTTATTCAACAGTAGTGATGTTAAAGCAGTATTGATCCAGATAGATTATTTTAATTAAAGAGTAGGAATAAGAAAGGATTAAAGAAAAATGAAGTATCCAAAAATATATTTCTTCTCCAGTCCTCCTCAATTAAAAGCAAGTGTTAATTTTCTATATAAAAATAGAGAGATATGATCATAGGGAATATTTGCCAATTGTGCTGCATAATTATATTTCATACACTGTAATGTTATTTTACATTCATATGGTCTACGCTAGCTCTTTCTTGGTTACTATCTTCATGGAATATGTTTTTCCAAACTTTCACTTTTAACCTGGTTGTGTCTTTAAGTCTGAGGTGGGTCTATTTAGCAACATATAGAGGGCTCATATTTTTAAATCCATTCTCTCAGTCTTTGTCTTTTGATTGGGGATTTCAATCCATTAACATTCAATGTTATTACTATAAAGGCATTACTTACATCATACATTTTGTCCTTTGGCTCTCTATTGTCATATCATTCTATACTCAGTCTTCTTATACTGTAGTTTACACTTCCTAATAATCTTCATTTCTAAGCCCTTCTCCAAATTTCTTGCCCTTGTTTTAAACTTTCCCACTGTAACATGCCCTTTAGTATCTCTTGCCAACATGGTCTTTTGGTAACGCATTTAGTTTTTGTCTGTGAAGACTTTTAACTCACCCTCATTTGTGAAGGACAGCTTTGCTGGATACAGAATTCTTGGCTGGCAGTTTTTTTGCTCTCATTACTTTAAATACATCATACCACTTTCTTCTCATCACCATGGTTTCTGATGACAGGTTGGCACTTAATCTTATCAAGTTTTCCTTGTTTGTGATGGTTTGCTTTTCTCTTGCTGCTAGCAGAATCCTTTTTTTACCTCTGATATTTGTCACTCTGCATAGTAGGTGTGTATTAGTAGGTCTATTTTGATTTTAGTCTCTTTGGGGTGCATTGTCTTTCTTAGATATTGATATTTATATCCTTCATAAGGGTTGGGAAGTTTTCAGTCATTATTTCCTCAGATATTCTTTCTGCCACTTTTCCATTCACTTTTTCTTCTGGGACACCAATAATGCAAATGTGTGTGCATTTCACATTATCATCCAATTCCCCTAGACTATGTTCCATATTTGCCATTCTCTTTCCTTTCTGTTCTCCTGTCTTTTACAGTTCAGATGTTCTGTCTTTGAAATAACTAATTCTGTCTTCAAACAATTCAAATCTGTTCTTATGTGACTCCAGTGTATTTTTAATCTCATCTATCAGGCCTTTCATTCCTGGAAGTTCTGTTACATTTCTTTGCAGGACTTCAAATTGTTTTTTAGCCTCTCCCAGTATCTTCTTAATATTTTTTTATGTATTTAGTCATATTATCTTTAAATTCTTTGAAATGATTTAGGAGAGTTGTGTGCCCAACCACTCCTCAGCTTATCTCTCTCATCCAGCATTTTGTTAAGAGCTGTAAGGAGAAGCCAAGCCACATTCTCTGTGTTTACTTTGGAAAGTTCTTCAGCTAAATGCCCAGGGTCACCATTTTTGAATTCCTCCTTCCATAAAACATCAGGAGTTAATCTTGCTAAGTTCTTTGCAATTTCAAAGCATGAATCACCTTTCCTATAGCTTCCATTAATAGTTTCAGCATTTACTTCTAAGGACTCAAAAAAAGTCTCTTTAGAGTCCATATTACTATCAACAGTCTCTTCAACGAACTGTAGATCTTTTCTGTCAAGCATCCACAATTCCTCCAAATAATATCTCTTACTCATTTATTTAAAAAAAACCAAACCATTCCAGCATTTTAGTAATTGCAAAAGCAAGGTCCCACTCCAGGTACCAAATTCTGCATTAGTCAGCCAAAGAGGTGCTGATGGAAAATACCAGAAATCAGTTGGTTTTTATAAAGGGTATTTATTTTGGGGTAGGACCTTTCAGTCACAAGGCCCTAAAGTATAATCTACTACCCTCACCAAATTCTGTAGCAACTTGTTGTAGCAAGATGGTGGCAAATATCTGCAAGGGTTCAGCCTCCCTCTTCCTCTGAAGGCTATGTGGTCCCAGCTTCTTCCAATATCAGCTATAGGCTAGCATAAGTCTCATCCATCTCCTGGGGTTCATTTCTCTCCAGGCTTGGGTGTTCAAGGCTCTGATCTTTGCAGCTGCAAACTGTCAGGCAAACAGTTCATCTCTCTTCCCATGGTCTTTGCTGTGTCTAATGGTGCCTTCTCTGTTTCTCATGTATCTGCTTCTCTCTTTTCTTCTCCTGCATATTTACTTCCCTGGACTCCTGCTAAAAACTCCCACTCTTTTCTTTGCCTTGCAGTTTTCTCTGTGAGTCCCCACCCACCAAGGGGGTGGGCACTCAATATCTTACTGATGTGACCCAATCAAAGCTTTAATCATAATATGATCACACCCAGGTACAAACCAGTTTGCATAATCCAATATCTATTTTTTTTTATTATGGGTAAAAATCAAAATTCTCAAAATACATACAAACATTTGCAATATGATATATAAATATATATGCATATATGTGTATTTGCTTACAAAAATGTTATTTATATATATATATACATATATTTTAAGAGGTGCTTAGATTACCCAAAATATTACACCAAACCCACTGGGATTCCCATGTTCCCCATCTCCCACACATCCCACCACATCCCACACAAACATCTCCCACAGTGTGGCCCACCACCCTCAATGAACTTACACATCCTGGGGCCTTGCCACCAAATATAGACCACAGTTCACACTGTAGACGACACTCTCTCCCACTCAGTTCTGAGTGGTGTGTGCTGATTTAAAATGGCCTACATCCGTTGCCACAACGGTACTCAGGAAAAACTCCAACTCCCAAAGAAGCCCCTGTATTTCAACTGCTCATCCGCTCCCTACCCCAAAAGTGTCAAGTGGCCACTGCTTCCACCTCATTGTTATAATTTATTCCATTACTAGAATCACCATGTGTGAACAAGAGAATACCATCAAGTCCACTCTAGTCCATAGTTCTTCCCCCAATCCTGAGGGGACTGGGATAGTGATGTCCACTCCATCTCCAAGTGAGAGAGGGCTTATATCCCATGGATATAGTGGGTGGGATGATCCTGCCTGCAGATGCAGGCCCTCTCCATTCCCTGGGATGACCATTGCCCATCGTTGTCTCTTCACCAGGTGACTTGGATGAGTCCATTGAGCTGGAGGGTAGGAGTTGCAGCTCCACCTAGATTTCATGCACACCTGGCACATAGGTAGGAGGGAGGCTCCAGTCCCTGGAAGTATACCTAAAAACTCCAGCATCACATATAGGTTTGAATAGAAGGGACTGGTGAACCATGTGCAGGGAGGACTTATTTGAGTCTAATTCTGTCACTCTCAGGAGCACAGATTCCAAAATAGAACCCACTGATAAGGCATCAGTCTCTGGGGCTATCACCCCTTATATAGGACCAAGGTGTCTCTGGAGCTCTCAGGAACCCCACTGAGTGGGATGATAGGCACTTAGATGTTCTATGAGCTCCTACTGAGGTGTGAGTAAGAGTTACCTCTGGGATGACCTCCCGACTCTCTTTGAAGTCTCTTAGCCACTTGAACTCATTTGTCTTTACCATTTCCCCCTTTTATTCAAGGTCATTTTCTAGTTGTGTTGCCAGTTGGCACTTGGTATTAATCCCTCGTTGCCAGGGAGGCTCATCCCCGGGAGTCATGTCCCACGTTGGGGGGGAAGGTAATGCAATCATATGCTGAGTTTGGGTTAGAGAGAGGCCACACTTGAGCAACAAGGCGGCTCTCAGGTGGCAACCCTTAGGCACCCCACAACTGCAGGCTAAGTCTCATTTACAAGAGCAAAGACTCACAAGGGTAGTCATCAATAAAAAACACATCAGAGGGTCATCCTATTTTGACAGGCACTGTCCCTACACTCAGAGGACTATTGCTGCTCCCTTGGGGACTGTGGCAGAGCTCTCCAGGCTAGGAATTCAGATTCCCTCATTTATTGTGTGATTATCCACCCATCGTGACCATGCCCCATCCCCCGATACTTTGAATGATTTTGTATATCTTTCATGTATATTTTGATGAACCAATCCCCACGAACCCCCCCCCAGACAACCCCCCCAATAATCCCCCGCAGTACCTATTGTAACCCTTCTGTGACCCAAATCCTCCATGAACATTTAGTCGATAAAATAATCAAATACACTTACTAGGAAAAAGAAACAAGTGTGATATGCTTACATGCAAGAGACAAACATAAGGAAATTCAGGGGAAAAAAAAGAGAGAAGGAAAAAAAACAAATAATCAAACAAAGAACAAAACAAAATAAAATATAATTAGTGGATTGGGACATTCAAAAAATGGGCAAAAAAAAGCAAAGGAAATGCCTTTAATATATATACATATATACATTTTTTTCCCTTTATCTTTTCTTTTTTCCCTTCTTTCCTTCCCTTTATCACTGTGTTATCGTATGTCTGGTGTGCCATGATAACTTCCTCCTCTCAATCCCCATTATTTCCCAATTTTTCATTTAATTTTCAAAGAAGTTTTAGGTCACAGCAAAGTCACACTCGGAGTGCCGGAGACCCCCAGATACCAAACCACACCCCCTTCCCCACCCAATATTAACTCCCCCCCCTTTTTTGGGTTGTTACATTGTTATAACTGTTATGCAGATAGCAAAATATAGCAACTAAACATTGTCAGTGATTTACAGTATAGTTTACAATTTAGATGATACAGTTTAATAATTTTGATGATATTTACCATGTCCTGTGTCCATTACTGTAAGGTAATGAAAAACCTTCCCCATGACCACCAAACAACCCATTAGATCTTGACTGTTCCCTTCTCCCCAGCCCCCCAGGGTCCGTGATACCCACTCTCCCAACCCCTGGAATGTCAAGATTCACAGTTACATACCCTGGGGTTTTGAACCAGCCCTTCCTAATCCACCCACCCCCAGTGCTGCACCACCAAACCCAGGAACACCACCACTCATCTGCCCCATCCCCCAACATGCAACCACACTCTATCCCTTTACCATAGATTATGTCCATATGGGTGATGGCTCAAAGCCTGCTCTTCTCTTACTCTCGTTTGTTAACATATCTTTCAGACAATGGTTCTAAGAGACTGCTCACTTTCCTCAGTTCAGATCAGTGAGGTTATATACTGTTCATCCTTCAGTGCCTGGGTTGCTTCACTCAACATAAGGTCTTCAAGATTCATCCACGTTATTCCATGTGTTAGCACTTTGTTCCTTCTTACAGCTGAGTAATATTCCATTGTATGTATGTACCACGTTTTGC
Source organism: Tolypeutes matacus (assembly GCA_026826555.1). Classification (NCBI taxonomy): domain Eukaryota; kingdom Metazoa; phylum Chordata; class Mammalia; order Cingulata; family Chlamyphoridae; genus Tolypeutes; species Tolypeutes matacus. Next base: position 132,763 of record JAKSZT010042627.1, on the reverse strand, counting down.
TTATCCATTTGTCTGTTGATGGGCACCGGGGCTGATTCCAACTTTTGGCAATGGTGAACAATGCCGCTATGAACATTGGTGTGCATATATCTGTTTGTATTTTTGTTTTCAGTTCTTCTGGGTATATACCCAGCAGTGGAATTGCTCGATCATACGGAAGATCTATTGCTAGTTTTCTGAGGAACCGCCAAACTGTCCTCCACAGTGGCTGGACCATACCACAGTCCCACCAGCAGTGGATGAGGGTTTCTATTCCTCCACATCCTCTCCAACATTTAGTGTCTCCTGTTTTTTTAATAGCTTCCATTCTGATGGGTGTATGATGGTATCTCATTGTAGTTTTGATTTGCATTTCCCTGATAGCAAGTGATGTTGAGCATTTTTTCATGTGCTTTTTAGCCATTTGTATTTCTTCCTTGGAAAAGTGTCTTTTCGGGTCACTTGCCCATTTTTTATATGGGTTGTTTGTCCTTTTATTTTCGAGGTGAAGGATTTCTTTATATATGCAGGATATTAGGCTCCTATCCGATATATGGTTGCCAAATATTTTTTCCCATTGGGTAGGTTGCCTTTTTATTTTCTTAATAACATCCTTAGAGGTGCAGAAGTTTTTAATTTTGAGGAGATCCCATTTATCAATTTTTTCTCTTGCTGCTCGTGCTTTGGCTGTGAAGTTCATGAAACCATTTCCTATTACAAGGTCCTGTAGATGCTTCTCTACATTGTCTTTCAAGGTTTTTATGATTTTGGCTCTTATATTTAGATCTTTGATCCATCTTGAGGTGATTTTTGTATAAGGTGTGAGATGGTATTCTTCTCTCATTCTTTTGGATATGGATATACAGTTCTCCAATCACCACTTGTTAAAGAGGCCACTCTCTCCCAACTGAGTGGGTTTCGTAGCCTTGTCAAATATCAGATGACTGTATATGCGAGGATCTATATAAGAACTCTCAATCTGGTTCCATTGGTAAGTAGGCATATCCTTGTGCCAATACCACGCAGTTTTGATCACTGTAGCTTTGTAGTATGTTTTTTTTTTTTTTTTTGAGTTGTGCTTATATTATTATTATTTTTTTTTAATTTATTTTTTTATTATGGGTAAAAATCAAAATTCTCACAATACATACAAACATTTGTAAAATGATATATAAATATATATGCATATATGTGTATTTGCTTACAAAAATGTTATTTTATATATATATATATACATATATTTTAAGAGGTGCTTAGATTACCTAAAATATTATACGGAACCCACTCGGATTCCCATGTTGCCCACCTCCCACACCTCCCACCACATCCAACACAAACATCTCCCATAGTGTGGCCCACCAACCTCAATGAACTTACACCTCCTGGAGCCTTGCCACCAACCATAGACCACAGTTAACACTGTAGACCACACTCTCTCCCACTCAGTTCTGAGTGGTGTGTGCTGATTTAAAATGGCCTACATCCATTGCCACAACAGTACTCAGGACAACCTCCAACTCCCAAAGAAGCCACTGTATTTCAACTGCTCATCCCCTCCCTACCCCAAAAGTGTCAAGTG